>JAPYYV010008227.1:0-22997 GCA_030522625.1 Copidosoma aretas | reverse complement strand
ATAAATAAATTTTTGACGAACTATTTCGCCCATAACTTTGCTCAAGAAGGATGTTGAGGGTTGTTTAAAAAACGAAAATAAAGGTCGCAAAAAGAGCTATAATTTATTATTTTGTTTGTTCAAAAAGATGGTCAGGGTCAATAGTTATAGCTAAAAGATACTCGAAACCCAACAAATCCAATGAAATTTTTGTTTCGTTAACTACCCAACAAACTTTAAATGATCATAACTTTTGATCCTTACTATCTTTTTTGACGAATAAAAAAAGAAATTGTAGGTCTTTTTAGAACCTTTATTTTCTTTTTTTAAACGACTCTTTACGACCTTTCTAAGCAAAGTTATAAGCGAAACAGTGAAAAAAATGGATGAATCCGAGTTTCACGACTCGAAATTGATATGAATAATCACTGGGGTGCGATCGAATGCAAGTAAAAATAAATTAGTTTGTGTTTACACGTATATTTCTCAACCATGATTCGTTTTTGTACCTCGCTGGCATCGTTAAACCGAGGGAAATTCGAAATTGAGTGGACTTGTCCCCTTTTACCGGGAACAACTGTGTTCCCGTTTGGACTTATCCCCTTTTGCAATCTTCGATATCTCGCGAAACAGGTCGAATTAGCTTATGGGACTTTTTTTTACATGTAAAGGACTGCCTTAGGATGCAAAATCCACTGCTTACTCGATTTTTTCAAAAAGTGGACTTACCCCCTTTTACCGAAAAGCCACAGAATTTTAAACTCGAGGAATTAGGACTTATCACAAAATAGATGCTATCAACAAACTTTTAAATTGGCTAATTTGGCCACCAAACCCGGCTCGCGCTAAATTTAATTCTTTCGCGTTGAATTATTTTCTTTCAAGCTTGGACAAATTTATCAAATTCAACGCACAGTTGTCTCAAAAGTCTTACGAAATTTCAACATCATCTAAACGGCGTGTATACTTTCGACGCTTTTCGAACATTTGTAAAACAGTTCAGCTTAACTTCCCAACTCCTCGTAATTTGGTACGCAGTGTACTATTGTACAATTTTCCACACTCCCATGCACGTAGGACTCGTGCGATACGAGCCGACCGAACCAACGCAAAGTCGAGAGCTCTCCGGGTTAGTTAAGCCCGCTCGTGCGTGTAACACGAAGAAGTGCAGATAGAGAGAAGCACAGTGCCCAGCCCCCTCCCCAGTTCCCTCGCCCCGGACTCGTTGGGCCGCGGCCCAGCCCGGCCCCCCCCCCCCCCCGCTCGGCGATAGAGCAGCCCTTCCCGCTCAACTGGGGGAAAATCAAACGAGGTGCTCCTGCTCCGTGCACGCACGCCTAAACTCACACCTCACCCCACCCGTACACCCCATGGCAACCTGTAGGGGGTCGGGTGGAGGCGTGTAAAACAACGGGGCCGAAAGGAATCAGCGCGCCCGTGTATTCCAGTCGCTAATCGAACCCCGGGCGCCGTGTACACACGGACGGAGGGGGGGGCTCGCGAGCCGTTGAAAGCTCCGCCGCCCGGCGGTGTTGGCCTTTTTCCGCGGACGCACCGGAAATTAATCGCGCCCGTCCGTTCGCTCGTGTTTGCCCGTCGGCGCTCTTTCGCCGAGATCGCAGCGGCCGAACGGCCGGGGGTGCAGTTTCTCGCAACGAAGGGGAACAAAAAAAAAAGAAGAAAACATTCCAAGAGAATCGTTGACAATGATGTCCACGATCAGCGAGTTTTTGGAGCAAATAACGTTCTTCAAGAGTTACGTGACGACCCGCGGCGCTCAGAAGAACAAGCGGCAGGACGATCGGTACAACATATCATACGTTGCGCGGAATTTCGTGATTATTATTATTGCGCGCGGAGAGAGAGATAGAGAGAGAGAGGGACGAAAGTCGGCGTTCCGCGCGGTAAAAATTGTAATCCTGGCCAATTTACCATTATAATTTCAAGTAATTTTGGTTACCGTTACTTTTCGTTTGCCCTCGGCGCGCGCGCTCGGCTTTTTCCCAACACTATATATATACGCACACAGGGCCGTTCTCGATTCATAAAAAGCACCCTCGTCTCGCCCCCCGAACAGATCGAAACTCATCGAGGAGCTGCAGGCCGAGATCGCGAACGAGACCGACAACGCCGAGGGACGAGCCGAGGCGGCGGAGCAGCGGATGCAGCTGAGGGCCTGCCAATTGAGGAAGACCTCGGGTCGCGCGGCCGCACGGCGGGACGCCTTCGCGGACCACGCGCTCGAGCGCGCCACGGAGGAGGAGGTGGGCACGCTGCGCTCGGCTCGCGGGGGCGGGGGGGGGGGGGGGGGGGGGGGCGGCGGGCGGGGGGGGGGGTGGGGGGGCGGGGGGGGGGGGGGGGGGGGGGGGGGGGGGGGGACGGCTTTTGCCCTTCCGCGCGGAGACCCGTGTATATACGATTCGCGCGCAAAGCGGGGCTCACTGCCGGGATCCTAAATCGTTTTATCAATCCGTTGCAGTGGTCCCACTACATGGATTGCGACGGGCTGCCGGACGCGTCCGCCCTTCCGGAATTGAATGCGTTCCTCTTTCTGTGGTCCCTCGACGACGCGGCAGCCAGCATGGAAACTCTGCCAAGACAATGCGAAATCGTTACATACGTGAGTACAACAGAGATGGATCCATGCGTATTCGGCACACGTGCCCGGCTTTCCGATTCCGCTTCCTTTTCCACCCACCCCTGTTTTATCTTCTCGCTCCGCGCTGGAGAGCGCAATAATTTCCCGAAAACTGTGTCGGCAGAGAGAGAGAGAGAGAGAGAGAGTTCTGGCGCGACATACAAATGCTTTCTCCTCTCGTGTTTTCGCAGCTGATAGAGCGGATGGACGAGATTATAGCGTCGGCTCGGCAAACGTCGTCGAACTACGTGGAGGACTGTAAACAGGTATCGTGGACGCTATTTTTATTTCCGTCGTTGAGACAGATTGCAATGCAGGTATATCATACTCGAGAGAGAACCGTGAAAACGATTCTTTTTTTTTCTTTCGTCGGGATATACACGCTTACTCGCGCGAAGCGTATTTTCCCTGGAAACTTTTTTAATGCACGTTGCATGTATATACGTATAATATATATAACATGGGCAGCGTGTTTACTCCCGCGACGCGAGATTGCTTTCTCCGTTGCGGTGCATGACAATCAATATTGTTTCAAAATACGCAAATGTAGGTTACCGCGTGTATATAAGCCCAAACCACGGCTAACTTCTGTCTCCGGGTAAACTCGCGTATATATATACATGCATCCGTATACGTTCAAAAACACACGTACACACAGATACGTCAAAAGTTTCGGGACAAGCTCGCGGACTGGGTCGACATGGCGAGCTACTGTTTGCTCCGGCAGATCGAGAGGAACACAATAAGGATCGATTTGAGGAATGCCAAGTACGTCAGGCAATTAGCTCCGCTTGTCTGCTGCTTTTGGGCTCTGATAAGGCTGCCGATCAGCATGAAGCAGGTCAGCGAGAAGGACAAGTGAGTTTTTCCGACAATACCCACCCAGTTTGTTTGTTTTTTTTCTTTTTTCATTTTGTTGTTCATTGATTTTGCGATGGGTCAGTACAGCTTGGGGTGAATGCAAAAGTTCTCTCGTGCTGCTTTGTGGATTTTAAAAAGTGAGAAACCACGAATCAGTAGTTATTTATGAAAACCATGTCACTGGAAATACAGTGTTTGTTTTTTTTTAATTACTGTACATAACATATACATGGTTGCCATCATTTAGATACGGCATATAACGCAGCTAGGAGTCATAATTAAGTAAATAATCAATAGGAGTGGGAAGCGATTACAAGGCTGCATATTTTATAACCCCTCACTCATGCCTATTGAGGCCAAACTTATATTTGGCTGTATTTTATTACTGGAGCATAGAGTCAACTTATCATCCATGAAAATTCGATGATTAAAAGAAGTTATTAGGAGATTAACAAACTTCAGTCATTATTTCGAAATACTCTTTCACGATCAATCAGCTTTAGGGGTTCGAGTCAGTCAGACTTTCATCGGTGTGAATCGAATACAATAATATAAAACTCAAAGTAAATATAACATAGCTTATTCACTTTTTTTAGACTAAATATTTTTATTGTTAAAAAAATTGTGCAATGTGGGAAAATTCATAACAATTGTTCTTTGCTTAGAAAAAGCCATAAATGTAAGTACAAAAAAAAAAGTAAAATTATCGCTGTCAGGGTTTAATCGAAGGATTTTTGGTGAGTGTAACTCGGCATTTTTTTTGTGCTCACCCAGAATCCTGGGAAAGTCATATAATTTTTAAATCCTCAAAAATATTGTTCTTTTAATAAGCCATTCAAATTTTTTCAGCTTGAAATTTCCACTCATACAATGTTCGCTAAATCAATATCAAGAAATAGAATGAAAAAATGTAAATTCTCATTCATTAAACTATTATTCTTTTGTAGTAGAATTTTTGGGTCGGTAACAATGAACTTCAACGATACATCATTAAAAAATAATAGTTTTAAACGTTGGTCGTTTAAATATTCCTATTATGGTACAGCACATAATATTTTTTTATTTACATTCTTTATAATAGCACAGTATTTTTTTTTGCAAAATCATGTTAAGGTATTGAAATTTCGAGACTCGTATGAAAAAATTTACGTATATATAAATTATGTGCTACTTTTTATTACAGTTGACTTTATTTTAATTCAAAATATTGTTAAACAAGAACTAGCCATTACAATTTTTACAAAACTTAATTTTGTAAAAGAATCAGTAGGAAGATTGGAAAGAAATACAAATAATGTTAAATGGATGACAAAGAAAATGAGAAACGTTTTATTTCATAATTTGAAGTATATTTTGTTTGTATTTTATATAGTCTATGATTATTTACATGGGGACGATTCAAGGTTCACAATTGTCTTGTCAATAAAGATTATTCATCTTATCATAATAGATGTAGCAGTGTTGCAATATGTTTTTTTGGTTATCTTACTTGAAGTATTATTTAAAATGATTGGTTCCCATTTAATAAACCATTTAGAAAAATCGATCTGCGTGGAAAGTAATCATTTTCTTGATTATAGTTATATACAACGAAAATGTTCAACCACATTAAAATTGCGGAGAATGCATATGTCATTAATTGACATTTCGCAAGACATATCCGAGTTTCACTCCCCATCAATATTTTTGTGCATTTCCGTGTACTTCGTATTTTTTTTTCGTTATGGTGATTACATAATAAATGTAAACATCGGCGATAATAATAATATTATAAAAAATGGATTGTTACAAAATTTTATCAATTTTGTTGATGTCTTACTTATGGTTACGCATCTGATCAAGTCTGCTAGTTCAGCAATTAGAGAGGTAATGTATTAACATTTTTCTTATGTAAACACTAGAATTTTATAAATCTTTAATGTATCACACAGAGTAAAAGGATTAACTCTGCATTGAAGAAATGCTTATTGAAAAACAATGATGTTAAATACAAAAGTGTTATATGTCAAGTAAGAGTTTGATAATAATAATCTTAAATTATAAATCACTTATGGAAGAATAAAAATATTTACTTCTAGCTATTATTGTTTTCACATCAGTGCAGAAATACAAATATCAAATTCGAAGCTTCAAGTGTTTTTTCGTTGAGCGAATCATTCCTTTTTTCGGTTCGTATTGTTTCTGAATTATTGGAATTCAAACTAATTGCAGTACACAAAAAAAATTTGTTATATTTTGTTTTTCCAGATGATAGGTGTGCTTATGTCGTATTGGGTTATTCTTTACCAATTTCGAACAAGAAAATAATTCAAGATGGTTGACACAATTAGCTAATGATTAGTGGCTATATATATTTAAACCAGAAGTATTAAAATAATCGTCACTACAATTAAAATCTACAAATGAAAAAGTTTATCGAACACAACAAGATACATCAGTACCTTTTTAACAATATTAAAAGTTAATTTTTATATTTTAATACTCTAATTTTATATGATGGTACTATTGCAACATAATGTTAGTATTATTTTTAAGTAATTACAAACATTTTCGTTCTTATTAAATCAAGAAAAAATAGTTGAAGTTTAAAAAGTATTTGTGTTTTATTCGTACTTATTATTTTATAGATATTAGAACTAGTTTTGTCACATCATCCATTTTAATAATATCGTGATGTATCGACAAAAACTTTTTGCTTCCTCATAGAGGAAACTTTGGATCGATGAAAAATTGATTTTTTTTTAATATGTCAAATTTTTTTTATATTGTTTAAAATGTAAAAATACCATCCACGTATGTGTAATCAGTCATATCTTAGAAACCCGCCGACCGATTTTAATGGTCATCCAAGGCTTAAAGTATTTGGTTTTGTGTCATCATAGTGGCTTAGAAAAGAATTCAAGTTTCATACCTTATTAAAATTGTACTTACGATTTTTGATGTTCAAAAAGCGGTTTTTTTAGGGTGCAAAAATTTAAATTTGTTTTCCTGAATAATTATATCCCGTATAGCACTAAATTAGCTTTATTTTCCATTCTAAATCATTTTCTTACTTTTTTTTGTTTCGTTTTTATCAAAGAAATACTAAAACTTTTTTCAATAATCTGTCGTATCTTAGAAACCTTCCGATGATCTCGATAATTCAGGGCTTAAAATGATTGTTTCTATATCCTCAAATCAATTCAGTAAAATGATTTTAGTTTTATACCATATAAGGTTGTTATAACGATTTTTTGCTACCTTTTATGTGAGAAATTTTTTGTTTGATTCCCGAAATAATTGTAACTCATAGAGAAATACAATATTTTTCTTCCCATTTTAAATCAATTTTGACGTCATTTCGTTCACTTTTTATGGATAAATTACTAAGATTTTTGCGAAAAATAAGCCCTATCTCGTAATAATAATATAGTTAGTACCTTATTTAGAAGTATCGTTTTTGAGGAATCTTTTTTCTAATTTATTGGCAGCGATTTTTTGTTGTTGAGGATGTTGCTAAGGATGTTTAGTCCTTTGAAACCTTGTATACGTGGGCAGCTTCATATTTCACTGATATGCTGGATTTAACGCAAGTACTTTGTGCTCAAGTCCCTATAAATTAACAAATAGTAAGTATGATTGGAGTTTGTAATGACGAAATAGATTCCTTGAGGTCTCCTGTCTTTTTGAGGTAGAAATATCATGGTCGAAGTCAATATATTAAAATAAAGTTTGAAACAAGTTTGCGCGGTAATGAGGTTGGACACTTCTGGGCCACAAATGCTGAATATCTTCAAACGGCTGTTTCTTCCGTTTAATTGTTCATATTGACAGGTATCTGCTCAGTAAGTTAACTCCCAAACTACTTGATCGTGTGAAACAAGCTAAACTTTTTCCGAAATAATGGGAAGTAATAAATATTTCTGAAAGATTTTTTTTTCATATGTCCTCATCCTATGACAAAATAAATATATTCCTGAGTCAAATTGGTCTACACTTATCATTGCTTGATGATGTAACCAATTGGCTCTGATTTCTGATTTGATGTGGTTAATAATCCATCAATAATAAATTCATAGGATGTTCGTTTATAAAGAATTATCCAAGGTTGTAATTCTTTCTGCAAGTGTTATAGCATGTTAAACTTTTAGTAATCACTCTAATTGTCTACTGACCCATTACTTTTTCTATCAGTCATTACAAAATAAGTATAGCTAATGTGTGCATAAAAACTTTCGTCGTCGATTTTTACTTGAAATTAGCAACGCTTGTTTTATTTGTCACAAGATTCAAGATAAGACCACACTGGAAACATTTCTACAACTACAATTGAAAAATTTATTCTTATGAGGTTGCACGTCAAATGTAAAACTTTAGTTTTTTAATAATCTCTCGTGATGACTTGTGCCATTTGAAAAAAAAAGAGTTGATAATTTTATTGAAAGAGAGAAAGTCAACGCCCAACTTACATGATTAACCATAGAAAAGCTGTAGAAGTGGCGTTCGAAGAGATCGACTTGACGATCAAGATGCCCATGGACCTCGACTGCTACTGTACCGCCATCCGCGTCCTCTGGCTCGGCTACGACTATTACTCCGATCTCACCAACTCCTTCGACATGCCCCGCCTTCCAGACGAATTTCGCGCAGATACGGGTAATTACGAATTGTTTGCCTCACCCTTTGTTACCGTTTTTGTACAAGTTTTGATTCTACGAGTATGGTGCCTCGAGATCAACGTACATTTTGATCGAGAGACATGCGGATTTTATTAATCTGAGTGTCGAATAACGTATAAAAATCTGTGACAGTTGCAAGCAAATCTTACCCTAATACTGACACAAAATTTTACTGCCCAACGGACGCAATGAAACGCATACGAGTGGAAAAGTTTTTTAATCCAACTTCCAAAGAGTATATAATAGCGGCAGCACTCCTCGTACCGACGATTAATTTTTTTTTTTTTTTTTTTTCTCATTCCAACTAAAAACCACCTCTTTCATCCGTCGAAAAACTTTTCTCACTTCTCAGCGCCGCATACTCGTACGACTCGCGTTACACTGCAGTCCCCGGAACTCAAGAAGGAAATACACCATACTCCGTCCAGGGCCACCTCAAACCGTTAAAGTATTCACGAAACTCGCGTTACGCGCGTTAGAATATTCAGCAGCCTCCGCCGAGCCGAAACGCCGCGCGTCAAATTTAACAACAGTTCGAAAATCCGCGGAAAGCGCTCGAACTACGATTTTCATCCGGCGGTGGGGATTTCAAGCTGCACTCGCGATTCGACAGAACTGGCAACTGTAAATCCAACAAAAAAGAAGAGGGCGGGGGGGGGGGGGGGGGGGGGGGGGGGGGGGGGTTGACGCATAGGGGTGAAAGAACAAACTTTTCACAGTGCCCGCACGTGAACGCGCTTCGGCTGGAAAAGCGCGACGCAAGAGCGCGATAGGGGGGAGATAAAAGCCTCGCAAATCAACCGTCCGTTTCGCAGAGCTGCTGGACTTCTGCCAGCGCGAGTACAACACGGTGAACAGCATCCGGGACGAGCAGCGGGACGAGCGGGGCCAGCGGGTGGAGGAGAAGCGCGCCCGGATCGAGCGGCTGCTGCACCCGCCGGCCAGTGCTGCGACGGCCGGTGGTGCGGGTGGCAAGGGCAGGAGGGCCAAGAAAGCGCAGGCGAAGGACCAGACGGACGGACAGGGGGAGAGCAGGCCCGAGGCCCTGCCCTACTTGCCGACGCCCGAGGAGGTGGTCCTGCAGCGCGAAGGTGATGCGCTTGGTTTTGGCTTTTTTTTTTTCGATGCGTTTTGTTTCGCGGGGAATTACGTCTATAGTTTTGACGCGTTGGGTTTTTTTTTCTTTAATTGCCGATTCGGTGAACAGGTGTGGTACTTGATGATCGCATGATCGATGCGACGTCAGCGCATGGCTTATGTTCACGGAAATCGCAACAATCTTAGCTTTCCTGGTGTCGTTGTAAGTTTTTCCGCGTGAAATGTGTATAGAGCATTGAATAGAAGAGTCTGTAAATCACCTACAATTAATTTTACCTCTCGACGCAAATACATACATAAATGTAACGTATGGACACGTTGGAAATGCCTTTGGCACTAAAATTCATCGGGACAAATCGTTGGTCGATAGTAAGCGTACATTCACCCGGGCACTTTATCCGTAAACTAATCGAGTACCCGGCCAACTTGATTTGCTCGCAAAAACGTTCATTGCCTGTCCAGATGATATCAGAAAGGAAACGAGGCGGCTGCTGTTCACGAGATGCAAAAAGACGGAGGTGAATTTGCGCAAGTACGCAATCCTCGGCGGACTCTACCTGATCGATCTGATAAGCCAGCCGCCCCAACCGAAGGACATGAGCCGCAACACGTTCCTCACGACTCGTAAGCGAGTAATCATCCATCATTTTCCGGCGGACCAACTGATTACTTATTATTTATCTTCTCCTTCGTGTGAAATCGATCTCATGCATGGACTTTGAACGAACTACATTTTTGGTTAAGTGATTGTTGTTCGATGAATAATTTTCCCATAATGTCTCGGGAAAACTTATGTACGGGATTTAGCTCATAGAGACAAAAAAATAAGCTCTTTATCCACTCCAAGAGCTTTCTCTATTTGTCTCGATCAGCTAAATCTCGTTAAAGTTTTCCTATAACATTTTCGGTATTCCGCGTATATCTCATAATTTGATTTTTGCTACACATCATGAAGTACGTTCCAAAAACACGTTTTCCACTTGTAACTTAAAAATATAACAGCGAACAAAAATAATGTTAGAAATAAAAATTTGAAGCTACTTATTAGAGAAAGGAATCGAAACATGCTTGTTGTAACCAATACATCGGTGCAAGTAATAATGATCATATTAAAATTTGATCGAGTGGTAACAGATCTTATGATGATAAAATAATTAGAGTTATCTATTAAACTTAGTACTAAGGATTCAAGGATCTTCATGTTAATAAAAATAACAGTGATAATACCCATACGATTGCAAAAAAAAGTGGAGCTTCAAAGAAAACAATACGCAGTATTAAAGGGCGTAATTTAATTTGAACTATTTTTCTCGCGCGTCCTCGGCCCGCAGTGCAGTTGCCAAAGGAGCTCGAGTTCGTCAAGTTCTGGAGGCCGTACAAAGCACCGCCGCCGGCTCCAGATGCCGAGCGCACCCCGGAAGTCATCGAGGCGGAGATTAAAGCGCTCGAGGCGGCGATGGAGCTCCTCGTCCTCGTCACTCTCAAGTACGCCGTTATGGCTGCAATGCTCGCACTGTCATAATTCCTCCCGTATACCCCTACCTTGTACAAATATTACATCTCTACTATTGTACGCGCCGGCACAGCTTGTCTCGTAATTTGTATCAAATGTTTATGCTAACCGAGGGATTTTATTCGCGAACCATCATATGACGCACTGCTATATCGATTATGCTGTTAGGTGTGCTGTCAAAAGCTTCAATAAAGCACGGCAAAGTCATTCGCGTAATACCCGTGGATTGACTGCGTGTTGATTTTTTCAAATCGCGGGCTGTTTTTGTTCGATCAAATATCATAACTTGGATTACAAAATATTTTGCGGCAACAAATCGACTTGAAAGTTCTCGCATGACCCTCGAAAAACATACTACACCTGAAAAGACTGACGGTCAAGGTGAAAATTACAATGGAAGATGATTGTTCGAAGACGTATACCTATAACCTACCCTCGCAATTATTGTCAAGAGTCTTGTATGGAACAGATTTTTCTCTGGTAATTATTTTTCAAGCACTACGAGCTGTTAAGTTTCAACCCTTATAATACTGATAAGTATAACGTTCATTGCCCGGGTAGCCCAATAACGACAATGAACTGGAAAAAACCGTCGCGCAATCCCCAACCGAGGCAATCTCATTATCCAACAAGTACACCATATCCGTATTATACGTCCACTCCCGACTCGTTCGTGACCGCGAAAATTATTCAAGCCAATCGTGCACTCCCCGCACTCGGGAGAGCAGCTGTATGTATATCCTGTACCCCCATCACTTGTACCCTGCACCTCGCAACCCAAGTACAATTACGACCCAGACTGCCGAGCACGGTGATGTGGTTCGAGCCACCGCTGGTCGCCCACTGGCTCCCGGAGCAGCGTATCTGGTCGACCGAGAACGTCCACGACATAAAGTACAACGAGGAGAAGCAGATCATCACCTTCCGCACCGGGAGACTGGGCGTCCACGGCCTCGCTGGCTATCGCTTCGTCAACCTGCCCTTCCAGAGCTGGGAGCTCAAGCCCGAGAAGGCCGGCCCCGGCGTCGTCCTCGGCCTCACGGGCGCCATCGTCCAGCTCGAGTTTCTCGTCCGGGTACGTGTATACATGTGTCATACGTGCAGCTCGTTCGTCGCGCGACGTATCGCTGCCAACTTACCGGATCCATCGTGCCGTTTCAGGAGGACCTGACCAGCCTGCACTCGGTGGCGGGCGGGGGCTCGACAGCTCTGCGGGAGTTCATGGGCGAGTTCATGAGGCTCGATGTTCTGATGAAGGTGAGCTGAAAATTGCGGTACAGGCGGGGTATAGTTGGTGCCTCACATGTAGATACTCTTTGATTTGCCATTCTTAATCATTATTTAATGTCAGAAACTTCCGTACTTTGAAAATCAACCAACAACAGCATGAAATTTCATCGAAATGAAAAAAACTTGAGAAAACCGACGTAACTGTATGGGTAGGTGTACCGCGAAAGCACGGTAAATCATAAATTAAGGAGGTTCTATACCACTATACATATGTATAGCACTAAAATTGCGATAAATATTAAAGGATACAGTTAAAATTTAATAGCATCAAAGTAAATTCCATACTAAGGAAGAATAATTTGAGTGTCAAAAATTTGTTTGTTTTTTTTTTTCAATTTTACATGTCGCATATATATATATTCAGGTATTGTAAAGTATAAAACCAAACTCAAAAAAAGTTGAGAAACTTTTTTGTTTTTTATCCGATTTTCATTTTTCAAAGCTTGTATTATTCCTGAAAACATTTAGAACAAAGTTATCGAAAAAATTTCATAAAATATGCAATGTATCAAAAGTTATAGGTACTATTCTTGTAAAACGTTTGAACGATACTACCTAAATTTTTATACATTGCATATTTTATGAAACTTCTTCGATAACTTTGTTCGAAATGTTTTAAGGAATAATCCAAGCCTTGAAAAATGTGAACCGGATAAAAAACAATAAAGTTTATGCATCATGCAAAATTGAAAACAAAAATGTTTTCAACACTCAAATTATTCTTTCTTAATATGGAATTTACTTTGATGTTATTAAATTTTAACTGTATTCTTTAATATACATATAGTGGGTATAGAGCCTCCTCAAGTACAAAAACCTATTAATGTTTTCCTGGTCTGTTCGTGTATTAATTTCATCCGAAAAAAATGGTAAGACCAATTTTCATTCGATCCGACGAAACGTTTCTTCTTCTTCTTCTTTGAGGGACGATTTTCAGAGGATCCGTATAATAAAGAGCGATTTTGGCACCAACTAAGCCGTGATTAGGCTTGTAAGATTAAAATAATGAACCGTAACGCGCAGAAAATGAGAGCGGCCGGTTGCGACGTTTTCCCGGAAGCCGACGCGGCGAGCTACCTCAAGGGGATAGCGCTGAAGCACTCGGTGACTCTGCAGCATCTCGAGGCCTGCATGGGACTGCTGGCCACGAGCTACACGTTCTCGTGGTCGAGGTGGAACGCGACGCGGGGCCCCCGGGATATCGTCGTCCAGATCAAGGAGGTGCACGGCTTCGTCGCCAAGGAGGTATGGCGATCGAAGTGATAGCGATGGAACTTAGCGTGGTGCCGAGAGGAGAATTAGGTTTTTGTCTTTTTTTCCTTCGATTCGCAGAGGATCACGGCCATAATGCTGGTAACGCCGGGGTCGACTTCGGTTGTCAACTGCTTCGAAGTCAGTCCAGAGTTCACGACCGAGCCGGCGAACGCGAACGACGGAGTGAGGGGACAATTTAAATGAATAACAAATAAACTGAGTCACGTGAGTGGACGATATTTAACATGCTTCAACATTTTCAGTTTTACGCCGATAGTTACCACTACGCTCTTCACAACGCCGGGATAAAGAGCCGGCTGGCCATGAAAAACATCTCTTTCAAGCTGTCCACGGCAGTGACGAGTCTTCTCGAAGCCACGAACGTCATAAATATGTCAGCCTAGTGCCGGGCCTGCTGGTGGATTTATGATTTGAGCTGTTTATTTTGAAAATAACTTTCATCCGGACCAAATGAAACTTAAATGCACCGGATAAATGAAAAAACTTAAGTACCTGTTGCCTATATGTAAGGAAAACGTCAATAATGTAAATATACCCGTGCACAGATTGGGAACAACGACGATGTCGCGCGTCAATAAAACAAATGATTCTTTTTGTTATAACTATTGTAAATTTATTATAATATTAATGTTAATATTTTACAATGTAACTTCATAATCCTAACCATAGTTGTTGTTTTTTTTTTCTTTTTCTCTTTTGTTCATTTGTAAGGTAATCGCAAAACTCGTGTTCCACAGACAAAAATTGCACAGAAATTGGAAAATCAACATGTCAATTATTATCAGAATCTACGGATTTCGCATGTATCTCTATTGTATGCCTCCAGTCCGCAGCTTCCAGCGAATAAACAAACATCATTTATTAGCGTAAAATTTGAAAATTTAACGAATCTTGCCTACTTTGTGAGACTACGATCGCACGAGCGCCTCTTTTTTGCATATTTTTTTTCTTCCTTGTTTTTAAAGCTCCACTTCGGCTACTGGCTGCTTCGGTGTCTACGTCCCGCGTATCGATAAATATACATTCTGATTCGACAACAGACTGAGAAAAACGGATGATACGCGCACGGGACATGAAAAAATATATACCTATACGACTACGGCGAACTAATTTATTTTGCTCTGCGCATTTCAATGACGATGCAATACACTATTGATCAATGATGTATACATATAGGTATAAAGTATAGGTATACAATCTAACTGCGGGAGATCGAAGGAAGCAGCGAGCAGCTGAAAGTTCCACCCCCCTGCACTGATCCATCAGTCGGTGTATGTATTATACGTACGTGTAACGCAACATGTTCCGCGTGACGTACTTATGGAAATTCCCAGATCGATTCAGATTTCCCGTCAGATTTGGGTTTTCCTCCGCGTCTTCTCTCCCACTGATATATAGGCGGCAATTGAATTGCACTTATATACCTGCAGGTACGCACACGACTCACGCGGCTACGCACATGATACAAAGAATAATTGCTTCTCAGGCACTACAGTTGAACCCTCAAAAGCTCGCGCGCCTTTTTTTTTGTTTTTCTTTGTCAATTACTTTGGGTTTTTTTCTCATTTTTTTTTTTACAATTTTTGTTTTCATTGTTTTTTTTTTTCAAACACATTTCTCGTTTTTGTAGCAAACGTTTTGGAATTTACGCGAAAACCAAAATTGCGCACATCGCATTTCGACACATAACCTAAATTTTTTTCACTGTTTCTCTTCTAAATAAAAATCATCGGTATTATCATCATCGTTATTATTGTTACTTTTGTTATTCACGGGGAGTTATCTCTTGTCTATGAGGAGCGTATGTTTTCTTACGAAGAATTATTAATAATTTTTTTTTCTCTTGTTTTCTTTTAGAAAACAACAAAAAGCACTTTGAAACTCCTACCAAAAGTCTGACGAAAACACAGAGGGAGAATATCTGGAAAAGGTTTTATTTAATAACACTTCTTTTCTTAATTACTTTGTACATTTCATCAGACTTTTTTAAGGACATCCCTTGGATAGTTTCAAATCTGTACCCATTCTAAACAATATTCTGGAGGACCCACAGCAGCTGCCCCTAATGCATCGCGATCTTCGTCTTTGCTCACCCAGGTCCTCGACGACCACGTAATGTATTTATATAGGTAACTAACCCAAGGTTTTTCAAGTTGTATTATTTACGAGTTTTACGATAAATAAACAACGCTTCATTTTGTTACATCAGAATTTTTTTTCGTTAACAAATAATTACACACACCATGGTGCAGCTGCTCAACTCAATATGCACATCTATAATTATACACTTTACTGGCGATCGCAAACGATTTTTTTATCCATTTTCTTTTCACACTTTTTTATCCATTTTCTTTTCACACTCAAAGTCAAGTTATCGGATTAAGGTGCAAATGATTCGGGTTCTATGTGATACAGCGCAGTTTCTCGAGTGTTCTCAGCTGTGAACAATTGATGGATCAATAGAAATTTTCTTATTTCACGTACGAATGATTTGAAATAAAAAAATCTCGACTTACGTTCTCTATTTTCAAAAACTTATTTCTTTAATTATACGCATTATGAAAGAATTATTATCACGGACGTGGATTTCCAAACGACGAGCAATTTCAAAGGTGGAAAACACGAGGAAAACAAGAAAAGATGCAGCCCCTTCCGATCGTCTCGGGGTTTCGCGTCATTGTGTCACCGCTCCACTCGTCAACTTTGACACGCACGCACTTTTGAGCTTGGAATAACGTTTACTTTTGTTAAATTTTTCCTGTCTCCAACCAAAAAACTATCCATCAATAATAATAATAATAATAATAAAAATAATAATAATAATCCAACGGAAGTCTAGACAATCTAGCTTCGCACGGTTTTACTCGTGGCGTTAATTTTATCGCTAGACGATAGACAACGAGTTTCGGGCTATACCGGTCTTATATCATAATTATATACGAATTATACACTGGCACACACTATTTTTTATAGTTTTTTGTTTTGCTAATAATCAATTTTTTTTTTCCATATCATGTAAGTTTCGTATCCCTCTTTTTTATCTTCAACTTGTTTACGCGCTTTACTATATGGATAAAATGATGAGAGATACACACATATTGAGTCCTTTGTCTCTGATATTTCGTGCACTCGTGCTTTCAGACAGGCTGGTTGCCTCGTCTGCTTTGTCACTCTCTCTTTTTTTTTTGTTTTTTGTTTTAATAAGAAAAATTTCATCCCTCTAGGATCGTAGAAGCGCAAAGAGAAATCGATTTTGAACGACACCGATCGACTATAGACAATCGATTTTTACTTCGCAAATCATTGTTTTCACAAGTTGCTTGGGGACCAAGTTTTTATTTATTTTCTTGTTTATATTTGGTGGCACTAATCGAAGTCGAAAAATTTCTGTCTGTCCTCACCAGAGAGCTCTTTTTTCCATTCTTCTTCTTCTCAACACGATTCAACAAACTACGACACATAACTCGGCTACAACACTTTTCGATCAAAGTGGCGATCGAGTTCCTAGAGACAATTGATACTGTAGCTCGATACTTTTACTCCGACGGGGGCGGATCAACTTTTTCTCGAGCCACTTGAATTCGTTTTTTTCTTTATTTCTTCTTAAGCTTACGGAGGAGCAGTGGATAAAATTCAACGAGTCGGACTTTACGCTTTATTTACTAATAGAATTGCGACTTGACATACATAGTTTTTAATTTCTGCTTAGCTTTTTCTCTTAATTATTTATGACTTTCATGTTCACTATACCGAGTGGGTGTCTGGTCATTACAACTTTATCGTAAAATTGTACTGTTGCGTAAATGCTTTTTTACTTCTGGGTTTTTCCTAAGTACTTTTTTTTTTTATCTAAATGGAACATTTAAATGTTGGATCAATATATTGCGTATAATTATATACGATCATATCGGTGCATGAAAACTTTTCTAAAATTAAGGGAATGTGATAATACGATCTTACATAATTATACAGAATTATTTTTTTCAACAGCTGTATTAAATTATATAGATAGTTCAAGTCGATTGATAACATTTTCATTAATACTTTGGTATAATAAAGCGATAATATAAATATATTTATCAATATTCACTAATATCAACTGCTACCAAAAGAACTATATAGAAGTTTGATTATAAAAATTTTATACTCTCATAACAACAACACATATTATAGCATATTTCGATCGGTTGGCGTTTAATATATAAGTAATAGTAACACAGATTTTGGTTAAGCGTTAAAACATTGTGTACAATACGTTTTATGTATTAAAAAGTAGTGCGAATCTGTTTCTCCTCTCACTTTGCCGAATATTTAAAAAAATATAGTTTCTTTTCTCCCCATTGATCTTCTTTTCCATCAACTCTTACAAAATTACACACCATTTCTGATTTCGAAAAATCTGGCCGTAATCTGGTTGTATATCGATTCTAAAATATATATATTTATATATTTATATGTAAGTTCATCCTCACATCAGTATGTATAGCACTGATCACTTTCTTTGTCCTAATTGCTGGCGTTGCCATTTTCATCGAACGACTAATTTTCTCTCGAGCCTCTTTTTATTTTTGCTAAATTGCTGAGATAATAATTAAATGTTTCAATCACATCAATGTTCCCCTTTACCGCTTTTGTCTATGTGTTTATACTTTTTTTCCAATTTGCAACTTTGTTATTCTTTCTCGTTACGTCGATTGATTTTGCAATTCGATTAGTAAATGAGCTTTCGCGCCGATTCATCGAAAGCTCGATTGAGAGATAGTGCACGTGTTTACGGGTGTGACACACATATATTTATAGACATAGTAGTATGACGTACAGTTCTGCCCTTATTACGTACGGGCTAATCGTCGCAAATACATAGATATACTTATTGATAAATAGAATTTGTCCTGGCGACAGTCAAAAGTTGTATCTTTCGGAGGAAGACAGAAAAGCCAAATGATTTTTTTTTTGAGCTTTCAAATATTTTAGAGTGACTATTAAGTGTATGTGCGCGCGTGTGTATAATATATTTTTATTAAAAATAATTTGCGATAGACCTTCTCACTATAACTACGTATAAAGGTGCTCTAAATAAATATATTAATATACATGTACATGTATAAGAACAATGAAAATATATACGCTTTTGGATCGAGGAATGTAACATCGGTAAATATTTCATTTTCACTCTAAAAGATCTGAATTACAATGAGAAAGACGCGGAGCGAGGAATGAGAAGAGATAACAAGATATGCGCAATGGATCGCGCAAATCGGTGATGATTGTGAGAATATATATATATTGCACAAATATTTTTTGTCACCCGCAAAGCAGGTTTTGCGCGAAAATAATCGATCGAAACATTAACACGCAATAACACGTCATATCGTGCGATAAACTTCAGAGATTTAATTTAACAACGTTCATTTGGTCAAACCTTAACGTATTAAAAAGTAAACGGTAGTGGTGTGCTTTTCGAGGATACTCGGGGGGGAGTTAAGCGTCATCAATTTTAATCAACAGTTGATTGTGTCACCTAGCAAATAACTTTGTATGGTGTATACAGCGATAGAGGTTTTTTGCGAGAAACATCAATAGCGTGCACTACCGCGAGCCTACAATATATATATACTCGTGTGTTGGTGCAGTGCAGAGCAATCCGTCCTATACTTGAGCGGGTGTTTTTTCGTTGCCGAATAAGTATAAGTATATAGCGCTTATATACGTGATATACAGCTATCACACGTGATAATTTACACAAGCAAGTGCAGGGTATACAAATATTGTCCGTCCCCTCGGAGCCTCGCGTACAAGCTTCATTAACCGACTCTCACTTTTCATCAATGCATTTATACGACGAGTCGTCTCGCTCAAAAAGCTACGTACTTTTATATGTACAGTTTTACACGTAACTATATTGTTTCTTGTGTAATCACATCGAATCGCGCATTAGACACGTGGGATATATAATATGACGCGCGGAAGGTTTTTTTTGCCATGTTTTTCGCCAATAACTTTTCCTCTCCTCTTATTCTGCCTCTCGTGTGTATTAATACATGTGTACATGAATACCGTTTCACTTACGTGCAGATTTATAAATATATAATGCACGGGTATTAATTATAATAATAGTAATAATAATAATAATAATAATAATAATAATAATAATGCTTTCTCACTCCTCGCGATTGTTCATCGTGTATACAATACTATGTGTACATATAATATGTAAGCGCTTCACTTTTATGTTACTCTTGTATATTTTATATTTATATGTATAATGTGTATTCAATTCGTATCATCATCGTCATCATTATCTTGTTTATCATTATCATCCTCGTCATAATAGTAATAATAATCACAACTGCACGCACACGCGTCATCGGTGTAAAAATGACCTTTTTGTTTAATTTTTTTTCTTTGTTGTTGCTTATTTTTCTTAAATTATTGTATACGACGTTTATTTTTATCATAATATACACGAACATACATATATACTGCTTTGCACTTGATATTTTTTCTTTTACGCATTTACTAATAATAATAATAATGATAATAATAATGTGCGAGAACATTAGCGATTTTTCTGTTTAATATTATCAATTTATCTTGAGTAAACTGCATGCGGGTTGACAGCGACAGAGAATCAGAGGGATAGAGCTGTTAGGTGCTATACGTAACGGGAACACTGCAACGCACGTGGCTGATGTTGGCTCGGACTCTAATTATAGAAATCGACGACTTAGTTTCCACACGTGCACCCGCTTAAATCGTATGGGGTTCAGCTTTGGAAGTCTTTCTATCAAAACAACTCACTGCTGCGTCTCTGTTACGGTGCAGTCCGTGCAGTCCTCTTGCAGAGCACCATCTTTTTTCAAAGTACAAACTTTGCCACTTTCACTGTACTCTTGTATTTTTATTATTATTATTTTTCGCCATCGTTCGTTTCTCGCACTATAAAATATCCGACGCACACAAGTCTCGAAATTAGAAAAGAACACGGATTTATCTTAATCTACACATTTATGCGCCCACTGCAGCGTATCACTTATACACTGCTTCATAAAACAACTATGAACTTACAAATTTTTTTTTTTTGTCAAAAATTACTGA
Source organism: Copidosoma aretas (assembly GCA_030522625.1). Taxonomy (NCBI): domain Eukaryota; kingdom Metazoa; phylum Arthropoda; class Insecta; order Hymenoptera; family Encyrtidae; genus Copidosoma; species Copidosoma aretas. The sequence continues at coordinate 2,587 of JAPYYV010008227.1, read as the reverse complement.
TACATTTGAATATTATTTTGTTTTTGTTTTTTTCGTTTACGATTACAGTTTGAAGTTTTATTTGTATTTTTTTTCATATGAAAATTATATTTATGAGGTTGCAGACATACGAAATTCAAATGTTACATTTTAGAATCAATAAGCGTTTTCTTTACTATGTTTTACATTAAATTTTAATCGCAGCACTTACCGATGTACGACACAAAGTATTACAAACACCTGCTCATTATATTAAAAATAAAAACGCATCTGAAGACCATTTCGAGCTCTGATCGTAGTAAAAAACTTGTCGGTACTCTATTTGCGTTCTTTATGGAATATTGCGTTATTTTTGACATCGTGAATGTCGCGATTATAATATGTATTATGAGATATGAATTTGTAATTGGTACATATTGTATATCATCATCGTGGCATCTAATTTTAGCAATATACCGGACACGCAATTGAACTTTGACAATATGCGAGAAAAAAAATACCGATGTCCACGTAGGTACTACGTTAATATTAATGAAAAAAAGAAAAGAAAAAAAAGATAATCCCCTCAACATTACGCGAAGTCAATTTTACCACGAAAATGCGCTCAATTTCCTTATTGCGGTGCACCCTCGTCCCGCGATCGCCTTTGATACACCTCACCGTTACTTTTCTTGTCCATCACCACCTGCAGAATACCAGAAACTCTCTCACCTCATCTCTTTCTTCGCTGTACCAGTTTCTCGCGGACTCCTCAAATTAGTTTTGAAACGTGTTAAGGCGCGCACGACCGAATCGAAGTAAAATAAAAACAAAACTGCAGGCTAAACAGGTTCCCGGGGAAATAACGAGCCCAATATTGCAAACGTCACGCTCTTCGGCATCAACAAATAAATAAATAAATACGCAGGTGGCCGGATTGAAATTCACCCGAGTGTTTGTCATCCGGCGACCAATCCAATTAGGCAAATTCCCCCTTACAGCCGGCAAAGTCCTATTAATCATAGAGCATCGCCGAGCCGTTTGCTTGCATAACACAGCCCCTGCTGTCGGACTCTGCGGACAAATAAACAGAGAGCAGATCAGCTGCGCTCTTGCCCAAAGCTCGAACAAGGGCGCGCGCGCGGGGGGGTGGGGGGGGGGCTGGGGCGTAACTTTTAGTGGCGAGCATCGTGCGCTCGTTTCATTCGACCGAGCACTAGACGTATCCTTGTTGGTCCAAGCGTGTTGTTGAAATTTCCAGAGACAGCAGTGCCAATGAGTATTTGTTGCACAATCATATTGATCAATAAATATTAGTCAACCGGTCGACCGGCTCTATTGGGTCGGACAATTTTCAACCGAGAGAATTCACGCGGCCGGGATACCTGGATGAAAAAAAAAAAATCGTATCACGGATTCAGCACACCTAATGAAAATCTGTTGAAATTTGTGACAGTCACGTTTGGCACTCTATGGATTAATAATTGGTTTTCGTCAACAGCCATAGAACTGGTCGAATGATCGATGAACCGAATTTGAAAGACAGGAGAAAAAAAAAAAACAGAAGACACGCGTAACGTTTGAGACGAATTTGGTCGGTTCGTGCGTCGGCGTGCAATTTTTGTACGATCGATCCCGATGACCGGAAACAAGAGTCCCCGAGAGAGTTCGAGAAACGGAGAAAACGAGGGAGAGCCAATAAATCCTCCGAGCCACCCGCGACGGCGATATATGCGCGGATCCTTCGACACGATCTGCCACGTGTATACCAGCGGGCGAAAATTCAATTACGCGCGGGTGCGTTTAGTCAGCTGGATTGTTATCGATCTAGAACGAGCCACGATGACGCTATATACAGAGAGGTGCTGCGAGCGGAAGGATGGGTGCAAGTGTATAATATATTATATTACGTACTATATGCGTTGCAAGAAGGAGAGAGGACCGATCGAGGTGGGCGTCTGCTGCATATACATTGTTCTTGGGCGGCCCCAGCTTCGTCGGGAAAACTTTTCAATTTCACGCCGAGGCAGGTTCACGCGCAAAAATAAATGGGGAAGAGAGGGGGGGAACTGCGCGTGCGTATCTTCGGTACCTGTACATATATACACGGTTCGACGCGAATAACCGCGGGTAAAGTATACGGGTCCTTTTGCGAACGCGAGACGACAGTAGATTTCGTACCATGGGCGGAAAGTACAAAATGTGCGCCCGGAGGGCGCGGTTTTTGTATGTTTGTGCCCAAGGTGCGAACGACGTTTTTGTTGCCGAGGGCAGAAAGTGCAGTTTTCTGCCCGTGGGCGCACTTTGTGCCCGGTAATTCCTTTCGGCCCTAGGGCAGAATTAGTAGATTACGGACGAGTTCGCAAAGGCTTGTATTTACGTTCGTAAAGTAGCCTTTTCGAATCAGTCACGTATACTATTTTTTTGCCTGAGAACCTAAAATCAAGCGGCGAAGGTGCTATTTTGAGGTTAGAAGGCAAAAAAGTACATTTCCTACCTACCTCGCCTTCGGCTCGTGCCGTTACGAGGTTCGTAAAGAAGCCTTTTCGAACGAGTCACGTATACTATTTTTTTGCCTGAGAACCTAAAATCAAGCAGGGCACAAAGTGGCTCCCGAGGTGAGAATTAG
>JAPYYV010008226.1:0-25397 GCA_030522625.1 Copidosoma aretas | reverse complement strand
TTAAGAATAGTAAGTCTTCAAGTCTTGCTTCATTTATTATTTTTATTGGGGAATTCTGCGATCGACTTCATAGAGCGTATATCACATACTCCAGTCTTCGCCGCACCTGCTTATTCTGCAGCTTATTTAACGCTCGCCTTTTTATGCAAAGATAAACGGCTCCCGTACAAAATATTTATTGTTAAACAAATAGTTATTAATTATTTCATCAGTGTATACTGACGACAAATAACTTTTGCTTGTTTATTTTAATTAACTCCATCTCAGAGTTTTGATTATTGCATAATTTTTGATAAGATAATACTTATTTCAGGGCTAACTATTATTAAACTATAATTATACGATTTAGATAACAAATACTGGTGTTACGTAATGGCTGAACATGTGCGAGCATAAGCAGTTGGTGAAACCAGTAAAAGTTTTTATTATTCATGGTGCAGGTATTTTGAGCAATCAGAATCAATCAATTATTAAGTATTTCTGCAGCATACTGGCGTACCGTCACTTCTGCACATTAAGAACTAATACCAGGTGACCCAGAGCGCTTAATTTTCTCGCTTTTTAATTAATAACATGATTATTAATAAGATAAGAGATAACACGAAGTGACCTACAGCGCTGACATTTCTTGAGTTAAAAATAATAACATTATCATTAATATCGTAAGAACTAATACTAGTTAACCCAGACCGCTGACTTCTCTTGCGTTTCAACTAATAACATTATAATCAATAACATAAGAACTAATACCAGTTCACCCAGATCGCTGACTTTTCTTTCGCTTAAATTAATAACATTATTATCAATAACATGTGAACTAATACCATGTGATCCGGAGCGCTCAGTTTTCTCGCTTTTAATTGATAACATTATAATCAATAACAAAGAACTAATACCAGTTCACCCATAGCGCTGACTTTTCAAAATAACATGAGACCTAATACCAGGTGACCCAGAGTGCAGAGTTTCTTAGCGATTTAATTAATAACATTATTATAAATAACATAGGAACTAATACCAGTTCACCCAGAACGCTGACTTTTCTTTCGTTTAAATTAATAACATTATCATCAATAACATGTAAACTAATACCATGTGATCTGGAGCGCTCAGTTTTCTCGCTTTTTAATTAATAACATTATTATTAATAAGATAAAAGGTAACAGAAAGTGACCTAGAGCGCTGACATTTCTTGAGTTAAAAATAATAACATTATTATTAATATCGTAAGAACTAATACCAGTTAACCCAGGCCGCTGACTTCTCTTGCATTTTAATTAATAACATTATAATCAATAAGATAAGAACTAATACCAGTTCACCCAGAGCGCTGACTTTTCTTTCGTTTAAATTAATAACATTATTATCAATAAGATAAGAGATAATACAAAAAAATAACATGAGACCTAATACCAGGTGACCCAGAGTGCAGAGTTTCTTAGCGATTTAATTAATAACATTATTATAAATAACATAGGAACTAATACCAGATCTCCTAGAGCGCTTAATTTTCTCGCGTCTTAATTAATAATATAATGTATAAGTTTGGCGCTACAAGCGGTCAATCAGGATCTTGCATGAAAAATTTCGTTCTGTCCGTCTTGTAAAGTTTTTAAAAAGAATCGACACATATTTTTTCTTTTTTTTTTAATTAAAAACTTTAGTAGATGTAGCCCCTTGAAGATTATCTATTTTTCATAGCTATAGATATACTCCTTGTGTATGTGACGACACAATGACATATGTGAAAAACAGTCGTTTTGATTTTTTACTATAACTCGAGTAAAAATGAATATTTTTTTCTTGAAACTTCCAGGAATACTTGGTTTTGGTATCATGTTGACTATATTTAATTTTGAGCAAATTTCATGTAATTGTTTCTGCGTTATTTAAGGTTACGTGTACATTTAATACTTTTTTAAAAACGCTGTATCTTTAAAAGGTTGATATCGTTTTTGATGTTTCTCATCTCATTTTGTTCGTACTTAATTATAGAATATACATGTGTAATTTATGATTTACAACGTCACATACATATATATGGTGTTTTTTATAACTTTTAAAATACCATAACTTTAAGGTACTATATATTTTTTTCAATTTTTATTTTTAAGAAAAAAAAAAATACGTTCAGATTATTTTTCAAAATCATACAAGATGGAGCAAATGGAATTTTTCATGCAAGATCCTGATTCTGAGCAGTTATTTGCTTGGCCTAATTAATGATAAATGCATCATTTAAATTATAAGCAATCCAACTATATGAATTCTTGCTTACTACTTGCTATCCGGGTTTTATAGACAACGCATTAATTATCTTAAATTGTCTTCGCAGCAAATTATTCGGCATCCATACGTTCTTAATATATTAGTTTGAATTACTTTAGCTATGAAGCTATTATTGATGACAAATTAAAGGCGCCTGTCATATTGCCTTGCATTCTAATTTTCTTCTGTTTATGATAAGTACTGCAATAAAAAACCGCTGCCAATTTATTGGCGCAGAGCTTCCTCATTCGCATGTTCTTCATCTTTTTTACACACATCTTCATCGATTCTCTTTTTTTCCCAATCCAAAAACGACATTATTTAAGAAATTTTATCATTAAGATCTTCTACCATAAAATATTCTGAAACAATTTTCACTGGCAAACAAATCCATATTTGAAAAATTATCGATTTTCCAAAATCGATCAAAATGAAGTAAAATTGAATTAATTTTATTTTTTTGATTAAACTGATAAAAAACTAATAGGCTTATCAAATTAATAGATTCATCATATATGTGTATATATATATATATATATATATATTATTTCTCTCTGTTTTTCATTTGAGAGTATTTTTTTTTATTTTATCAGAGATTGAAATTTTAGTTAACAAAAAAAACCAGCTTAGAGAATTCATAATAAACATCTTCTATCAAGATTATTTTTAATAAAAATAAATGAATAATGATAATCAGTGAACAAGAACACTTTTAAGTAATTCTTAAGTGACCTGTTTTATTATTAACATTAGTATAAATAACTTACTAGCTATGCAGTAAGATTATTCATACCGTTATATATAATACTGTTCAGAGGGCACTTATTATGTATTTTATTCCTTTTTATTCAGATATTTAGCTTCCCTTTATGATATTCACGCAATATTATAACAGAAATAGTTATGAGCCTTTGTTGGTTATTTTTGGTCATTTTAGAGTCAATTATGGATATAAGTTTATAGTAAGATATCATTTTGAAATTTTTTCTTACTATTTGTAAATAAGAATTGTTAATTATATTACTTTTTGATTTCTTATATCGATTTTTAGATACTTCTACATTTTCTTTGTTTGTTTCATAAGTATTAACAATTCTTATCCTCTGATATCAGTACAAATATTATTTATTAAAGAAACTTATGTAAATGATTAAACATACAACAGCGTGTTATAATTTCTTTTTACATTTACATAATAATATAATTTGTAACGCATAAAATATTAGTGAACTTTCAATCTTTACTGTTGTGCCTTATTTACCTACATAAATATCTCATATTTTCACATGAATCATCTTCCTTCTGCATATTTCTCCATTATCTTTGAATCCTATATTTCAGACTGATATTATTAATATTTCATATACTGTTTTTTTTCCTCTTTACATAGCAATCTGTGCTTTATACATTTTTTTTTATTGCAGATCCTACAGTCTATCACTTATAAACTTTTAAACTCACCTACATCTTTTTGTTTTTGCAATATTTTTCTGTCTGCTATTTTTTTTTTTTTTACCTTTTACGGATGATAGAGTTGTCAATACCCATATAGTTTTTTTGTGTTTCTGATTGACAAAAGTCTTTCTTTTATTTGTAAAATTATCTTTGATTTTGTCAAGTTTATTTTCCTTCGTTGCTTTTTTTATGAATCCTACGTTTTCCTATCTTCTACTTTTATACACACAACTTTGACTTCGCTGCCTATTTCGTATTCTACTTTTTCATTCGCGACTTTAACTTCGTTGAGTATTTTGTATGATTTCTATTGATTAAATCCGTTAATTCTTCGATTAGGCATAACTAAGGTCACCTGCTCTTCTTCATTTTTGTTATGTCCAAAAAGTAAATTTATTCCCTTTTTCTTATGCCTATTTCTAAGCTAACCCTTCCCGCCTCCATTTCTCATGTATATCATGGTGTATTTGCATTTAAACTGAACATGATATTTGTAAATCTGAATCTGTTTTTTCCCCTTCTTTTTCCACTTTCATTCCCAAATCCATGTCTACCTTGCCCGCCTCAAGCTTCCGTATATATTCTTTTGTCTTTGAATCTAAACTCAACTTTATATTTTGAATCTGACTTCTATTCTGTCTGCATATATTTATTCTGTTTCATAGGCAAGTCTCAGATATGTATGTGCAATATAATATAATCACTTAGTCCATAAAAAATAATAATTAATTTGAACTTTCTACTTTAGCTCTTTTGCTTAATCCTAAAACTGCTTTGACTGCCCATTACACCCTACCTGTGGTTTTTTTAGTGTGATACGATAATTTTTTGTTAAGAACCACACTTTTGGATCCATTTGGCTTTGTCCTCTTTTAAACCTTCCAATGCCTCTAATTATAATTAAAACAAATCTATTTTTATCCTTTTTCATTCCAAAAAATGAAGATTTTATTTTTGATCTTACTTCCAGTATATTTTTTCGAATATATTTATCTTAGTCTTCCTGCATGGTTTTTTTGTCTTTAAATTGCTGGGCACCTAAAACGACGTCGTCTATTGATTATGGACAGTAAATTTTAAGTTTGCCGACTGTTATACCTCCTGTAAAATTTTACATCCACTCATCGTCTATAGTCTCTATAAATAAACTTGAAATTACCAGGCTACATTGGCTCCCTTTCCCTACCCCTTTAATCTTTTCAAGTAAATTTGTTTGCCCCGGCGGAATCACCTGTTTCTTGTACATTTTTAGATTCTTCTCAACATTTTTTTCATTTTCATACTTATCTCTCTCATATATAATTTGACCCGGAACATTTCCCTGTTGATGTTATAAAATTCTGTTTTAAAGTCTACCAAAATGGCATATAATTTATTGCCGTCTTTGTCTATTTTATTTCGAATTAAACTATTTAGTACAAATAGACACCTTGTTCTTCTTTTTGCTCTGATGCCAGCCTGACTCTCTTTTCTTATTTTATACTTCTCTACCTATTTTTCTACTTTTTTAACGATTATAATTGCTGATATATTAAATGCTACATTAAAAAACGCCACTCGTTTATAGTTTTAACGTTCTCATACTCCTTTCCTGCCTTGTAAATTTGATAGATTCTTGCTATTTTTCACTCTTCGATAGTATGTGTATTAGTCTCTGAGCTATAAAGTATGTTTTTGAATTCAACCATCAAAATTCTTTGCAGATTCTTGAAACAGTTTTCCATAATTCTGTCTTCTTCTGTGTCTTTTATTTTTTTTCATTTTTACATAGACATTCTTATATTCAATGATGTATTATATTGTATTATTTATTCCACGTACACCCATTTCTGAGCTTTTACGTATCTACCCATTCATTCCTAATCCAATCTACCTACCTAACTTTTCCCTTTCTTTCCTAAACTCCCCTGGTTCCCCACCCCGAGTATGCGAGTCTTTTGTGCGGGCCCCTAGCGCATATTTCCCCTTAGACGACTCGGCCATCCATCTTACTGAGTACTATTTACAGGACACAGCGATCGTCTCAAGCACACCCCGAAAGATATCAGATTAATGGAAGGATCTCCACCATTAACTATCTACCTTACCGTACCAACTGTTAAAATCGATAGTGACTTTACCGACGAGCTAGCGAGGTGTTAGCTTTTCCCGGAAGGAAAGGAGTTTCAGAAATCGTTCGGAAAGATCCACTAATCATCTTAAAAATCGGATAAGTGGTTTTTCGGTATCCTGGATACTCCTCCCGTCGAAAAAGCCCGAGAAAAAAATCTCGATATTTTGCGTCGGGATTCGAACCCCGATCCCTCGGAATTTTTCAGACTAGGCAGCTAGCAGGCTAACCGCTAAGACATCGAAGCATCTACATTCGATGATGTATATATCCTGGTAAAATCTTTTTCGGCAATGCTTTTGATTCCAATACTCCTTTATTCGTTTTCCGTATAACATGTATCATTGTTGTCTCTTGACAAATTTTTAAAATCATCATTTTATGCCTCTTGCCTTATTAGCATTCCTCTTTTTTTCCTGTTTTCATTTTTTAATAGCTCTCCAAAACTTATTTGAATTTTGTTCCCTGCTACTTTTCTTCGTTTTATTAGATTTGCTTAATTTTTTTATCTCTTATCATTCTATTTATGCATTTTGCGTTAGTTTTAAATTCTATCTTAATTATCTCTTTTTTGTTTAGTATCCTATGAATTTATCTATGATCCATATTTTTTGCTTGATTATTGTGGAATCCTCTTTATCAATTTGCAATTATTTTTAGCTTTAGAAATTTTATCATCTTAAGTTCCTCTGCTACCTGTGTAATTACATTACGTAACCTGTCCTATTTTTTTGTGATATTTATTTATTATGTATATTCGCCTACCTGCGCGCTCTGCTTGTCAATTTTCCAATTATTTATATTTATAAAATAAATAATTTTAATGAGTATTATATGAATTTGTAAAATTTCTTATAATAATGATCAATTTTTCTCTTATTAATTAACGAAGCTTATAATTGCTTTATTTTTCAATTTAAAAAATGATTTTTGAAATATATTTTATTTTTTTTTAATTTATAAATATTTTTTTTTTTTTAATGCTGTTTTGCAAATATTTCTTCTCAACAAACTTTTAATTTGACAAATAATAGAACATTGAAAAAAACGATGGCTTGGGCTAGGACTTCGGACAGATACACAGACGTGATGGGTTGTGATTTTAGATGACAAATAATCAACCGCAACATAGCAAATATTGCCGAGTGAAAGTATACAGAACAAGTACGATACCTTTTTTTAGGGTTAACTAACTGGCTCTTTGTTATAAATTATCATTACTTTAAATACTCATAGAACAACTATAAAAGCTATAACAAGCATATTAAAAATAATCTGACTTTTGAATAAATTTCATCACATCTATATTGCATCAATATAAGATTATCTATATACTTATATTAGTACAATAACTCCGTCGATTGAATGCATTTATGCTCTTTACATTTTTTGAGCATTATTCACACATTTTATACAATTACCACCGTTCTATTTGAAAAGGTTTTATAATATCTAGTGATTTTATGATTTTTTTTCAGCTAAAGTGACTGATCACAGTTTAGAATATTTTGACTACGTAAATTTTAATGTTAGGTTATTATGAACAACAAATTTCTACTCGATGTATTGTAAAATTTGTAAATGAATTTTGAAAAATTTATTGTAGACTTAAAATTTGTTACATAAAAGTAATTTATTATTTTTTCACTGGTATTCTTTTTTAATTTTTTTTAATACTCATATATACTGTCATTTTAATTCATAAAGTAATGTATTAAAGATAAAAACAGTATAACATCAAACTTCAGACAAATTCATTTTTTAAAGAACATAGTAGGGAAAAATTATTTATTGATGTATCTGAAACTTCGTTTCTATTCTCCATCTGTATATAAGAATAATTTTGTGCAGCCTGCACACGGTATGTTGAGAGTTTGATTGAGGGGTGAATAAATAACACTCCAAAGCTGATGTTGTTTTAATTTTGAGCAACGTTTCATTGGAACTTAACGCCAATCTCTTCAGGCTCAATGTAGTTCGCGTTACAAGGAACACTCGTCAACATTATTTATTGGTTATTCATAGGCTGCACAAAAATTATTTATTATTGTTGAATGTAAAAAAAGTTTTGAAAGATCGACACATTTAAATAGACATATAATAATTCTTCAAGAAGGACATTAAGAAAAAAATTTGCGAAGAATGTGTTACGTGTTTTGAATGATTAAACTGTATAACAAGTTTTTGAAGTTCCGCTAAAAGGTGCGAGGAACGGGGAGTTCCCCCTTTCATACACAAGTCTCCGCTACGTATGTGCAATATAATATTATTTATTTCATGAAAAATAATCTTTGGTTTAAATTTTTTACTTTATGTCTTTTGCTGAAGCCTAAAACTGCTTTAACTGTCCTTTGCTCCTGACCTCTCATTTTTTTCCGTGCCGGGAATTTTTTTTGGTGAGAACCATACTTCTTGGTCTATATCCTAGTTTTTAATTACTAATGCATCCAATTTAAATTTAAATAGATCTGTTTGTATCCCTTCTTAATTTCTAAAAATTAATATTTTCTTTTTTTTTGTTCATTTACAGTATATTTTTTGTACTTTATTTACCTAAGTCTTTCTGCATATGTTTTCTGTCTTTCCTGTGCTAGGTGCCTTAAACAACGTCATTAGATAATTTGAGACAGATAATTTTGAGTATGCCTACTGTTACACCTCTTGTATTATTTTAGATCCACTTATGGCCTATTTTTCAGATGTATAAACTTAAAAGTACCAGGCTTCATGGGCACCCTTGTCTTTTCTCTTTTATAGTTTTGAATAAATTTGTTAGTCCCTGGCCGTAATCATCTGTTTCTTTTGTATATTTTCAGATTCTTTTTAACATTTTTGTCATCTTATACTTATTTCTCTAAAATTTATTTTGACCCGGAATATTTCTCTATTAATGTTATTAAATTCTGTTTTAAAATCTACATACACAGTATATAATTTATTGACGACTTCAGTTTGCTCTCAATCAAATCATTTAGTTCAATTATATGGTATCTTGTTCTTCTTTTTGTTCTGATAGCAGCCTAACTCTCTTTTATACTTTGGACTTCCCTACTGATTTTTCCACATTATTAGCGGTTATAATATCTTAAATCTTGTATATTACATTTGAAAAGCCACTTCTATGTAGTTTTAAAGTACTTTTACTCCTTCTCTAACTTGTGAATTTGATAGACTCATTCTACTGCCCATGCTTCGATAATATATGTGTTAGTCTATGAACTATAAAGTTTGTTTGTCAAATCAATCGTCCAAATGATTTGTAGATATTAGAAACAGTTTTTCATAATTTTGTCTTCTCCTTTGTCTTTTCTGTTTTTTATTTCCCCAAGACATTTTTTCTTTTAATGATTGATATATTTATGTAAAAAATTACCCTATTAAGCGCTATAGCGCAAGGTTATTCTTAGCATGAAGATTGCCGAAAGAAGCTATGAAACTTCTAAAAGTAGTATTTTGCGTGTAGGCATTTGAATGCCTCAGCAAAAAAGCTTGTCTTATCGCTGATTCCAGAATTTTCTCAAGATCTTTAATGATACATGTAAAATCTATCCCCCTAAGATCAAAAAAATACTTTTCGTTTCAATACATAGGATCCTTTCCTTGGCTTTCATACTTATAATTATAAATTTTTGGTGTATGATTATGAATATCGTTATTTCATTAATTATTATTGTTTGCTACATAATCAATCTTCATAAAAATTGGTTATTTATGTAGGTTATTGTATACTTATAAGAAAGTAATAGTGTTGTCAAAATTTATCACGAAAGGAATAACATGATTGGGGGGGAGCTTGGGGGAGGTAAGGGGGAGTCTGGTGAGGAGCCGAGAGGGAGTCATATGATATAAGAATATATATACTAGTGAGGCTTTGCCCCCCTGCGAGCTTCGCGCGCCAACCCCACTCACTCGATGGTTAACGACACCTTTGTGGCCTAACTCGCAAGTGGCGAAAAACGCCATTAGTTAATAGATAAGCGCGTTTATTATCATTCGATACCGCACTGCTCAGGTGTCTAAGGCAGAGAGCACGTCTTTAGCCTTATTGATGAGTTCAGACGTGCTTTTGGGACGAAACACTCTTTTCTCACTTTCAGCAAACGACTACGAGCACCGGGAGTTGGCTCACCCCGCAACAATTCCCAAAGAAATCTCTTGTTTATAGTGATTAATGTCTTTTTCTCGTTTTGAGAGTTATCCACTTCAGTAAAAAATTGAAAAGATACGGTATGTATATTGTCCTTTTTATCTTGGCTTTGCGACAAACAATCGGTTGGCCTCCTCAGTATATTTGTATTTTTACATGATCTTTTTCTAGTTAAATCTAAGTTATTGTATCAATAACGGTTTTGGCTAGAGAGAGAGAGAGCTTATGGGCAAGTTTTTTCTGTGGTCGGTCAGTTAGTCAGCAGGCATGACAATGCACTTTGCAAAGGTGCACTACTTCTACTCTTATATGGGTGAGTACACCTGGTATTCGCTGTGTGCAGAGATCTAAAATAGCGGTGTTGATGATTTATGTTAAACATAAAAACAATTTTTTTTGACACTGTGAAAAGAAAAATTAAAAGTGTTAAAAAATTGTTGTTATGTTTAAAACAATCTATCGAGACTGATAACCCTTATTTTAGGTGTCGAAGATGCATTAAAATTGCAAAAAACAATTATTACAGTTCGCAGCCAGCGTTGGCTTTCAGTCCTTAGATTTTGGCCCCGACCAATCGTAAGCCACGGAGATTCTGACGTTAGCCAATTGCGAGTAACGTGCCGTTGGATCGGGGCCAAAATCTAAAGGACGGTGAGCCAAGCCTGTTCGCAGCCCATAAGAGGCTATGTACTCGTGTTATCCAGCACTACTGTTTCTTCTCCTGCAGGTCGCGCGGGCGCTGTATCAGATTGCTGCACACAGTGAATAGGGAGTACACCTGCAGTCAACGTGTACTTGCTTTATGTATATACATTGAATGTTTACTATCCTTATAATTGCACTGAGCAGGCAATGCTGAATACTGCAAAAATTTGACACACTTCGCTCAAAATTGGACTATTTGGATGTGTATGAAGTATTTTCCGTAAGTATCGTTGTCTTTTTCCTCGCGTTTGAATTAATAACATCATTATTATTATTAATGAAAGACCTAGTTCCAGTTCACCCAGAGCACTGACTTTTCTCGCGTTTTAGTTAATAACATTGTTAATAAAAACGAAAGAACTAATATCAGGTGACCTAGAGCGCTGATTTTTCTTTCTTTTCATTTTGTAACATTATTATTGATAACGAAATAACTAATTTCAGGTGCGATTAAACCTACCAACTGACCGACCGACCAAAAAAAAAGGTATCCTATGCTGCTCTTGTCTGACCACAATAACTACTAAATATATACTTGTGAAGCTTGCGCCAGCAAATGATTATATACTGATTATTTTAAGCTTTGTCCTTATCAAGGTATATTTTCATTTAATATTTTCATTCTACAGTCCAGAATTTAATGTTATGAAGGTGGATTTAATTGATTTATCTTAGGCTTATAAAAATATTTAGGAATAAATTTTTAATTTCATTGATACATGTTAAATTAGATTTGATTGCAACATCTCTCTTTAGGAGAACCGTTATCTGCCGTCAGCTTTCCTTTTCCACGTTCCATAGTCTTACACTTGTAAATTTGACTTTGGATCTATTCACTAATTTTTATAAGGCCGCTGATTGTAATTAATGCAAGCAAACGCACTTACTGAGCCTAGGCGTAATGAAAAGGTGTAGCGCGATAGTTGACAACGACGAAGCAGTATACTAAGTGTGACTTTAATAACTTAAAGTTGACACAAATACAATCCTGTATTAATTAATTCTCATTCTAGCAAGGCTATTGCTCATCTCAAAATTACCCTCAATTTATCTTTTTATTCTTTTATACTTTTACGCGAGACTTTTCTGTTATGAATGTTCATAACCACAACTCAAGTTGTGTAGCCCGATAGACTCAGGTTTAGTATCTTGCCGCAGTAGTATTTTTATTTGGAGGGAAGGGTGTTTCGGAAAGTTGTTAAATAACTCTTTTTTATATTGCAGGGGCGTGTAAATGTAATATTTTTGCATAATCAGTTTGTTAATTTTTGAACTCAAAGTTGTTTAAGTTTGCCTAATTTCTTATGATAGTATACCTATATTTTTTATTCTTAAGGTGTTTTCACAAATTAAAAAAAATTAATAATTTATAGTTTTTAGTTGTTTACTGTCATCAGTTATCTTTAATGTACTCTATAGGATGTATTTTTTTTTTTAATGAGCAAAGCACGCGCGCAATAATTTTTTCCGAAAAATATAGTTGGTCATTATGCCCTTTAGTACTACATAGGAACTGTTTCTTTTCCAAGCGATCTAATCATGCGCGTAATAACTGTTTGTACTGCATTGAAGTATTATTGTAGAAAATCCTTAGCTGATTCCAAAATGAAAACCTATGTTTATGTATCTAAGTCGGAGGCGCTTTCGCAATTGAAAAGACCCTTTTTTTGCACTTATTGAAGATCTGTATACTTTTTATAAAGTCTAATGATATTAAGAATTTATATATTATTTGTTTAGTTTTTATTATATTTTTCACTTCAATTTCTCAATAGCTTACCTTGATGTCAGTTAATTCTTATTACAGAAATGTATGATAAAGTTTTTTACTGGTTTTACGGATGGAAATGGAATTTCATAGAGATCGAGAGTTAATAGATTATACACAACAAGAAAATTTGTTTGGTCGGAACTTTTACTTACATTTCTTCTTAATATATCATACTGTTCAAAATTTACCTCATTTAGGGGGCGGGGGGAGCTAGAACCATACAACTATATCATATAGAAAGACATTAATTCAAACTCTAAAAACTAAAATATATAGAAAGTGTGACTAAATAGTTTGTACCTACGAAAGTAATATTGGTGTCAAAATTTACGAAGAAACAAAAAATCATGTTTTTTGGGAGCTGGGGGGGGGGGGTAGGTGAAAGTCTGGGGGAGATGGGGAGGGGGAGCGGAAAGAAGTTTACCCAATTTTTTTCTTCAATTTTACTTTAAAATTAAACGAAATTTACCTTATTTAGGGGTTTATTTTTGTGGTAGCCAGGGGGGAGCGATAAGATGAAATTTATCCACAGGTCCGATTGTTTTTAGTATATTCGTTATAGCTTCCATAGTTGTTCTATGAGTACTTAAAGTGAGGGGTGATTTTATTAAAACAAGAGTGAGTGAGTTAACCCGAAAAAATGGTCCGTATGCGTTTTATATAAATGCACTCTGTAATATACGCTAAGTTGAATTCGAATATTTGTTATTCGAAATCACAATATAACACGTCTGTGTATGTGTCTGAAGTACCAGCTCAAGCAATCGTTTCTTCACTGTTCTATTAATTTTAAAATTAACAGTTTGCTTTTAATATTTTCAAAATAGCATTAAAAAAAATAATTAGAATGTTTATAAATAAAAAAAAAGTATTTATGTAATATGAAAGAATGTAAGAAGATAGAAAAAAAATTTTAATGTACAGAATGTGACATTTCTTTGAAAAGAAATTATCACTTACAAAATTGCGGTAAAGGTTACTTAAGAGCAGAACACTTAAAAAGACATCTTAAATTATGTAATCAAAATAAAAACGATAATTCATTTCAATATAATAATTACGTGTGTTATTTTTATTGCATTGTATACTTAAATTTCAATAACTTATTTTTGCAGGAGCTGATTCCTCGTTCAATTAAGTATAAAAAAGATCTAATCGAAACAAATCATATAGTTCTATGGTTTTCGAGCAAATATTGGCTCTCCGTCCTCAATTTATATAAAAATTTTATCAAATAATGAGATAGAGATGATAAGGAGGGGATGCGTTTGGTTGAAGATGAATAGATACAATTTGTAATGCTCCTACTCACCCTGAAACCATACAATTTTATAATATAGGAAGATATACATTAAAATTATTTGAGATTTTATAGCTACTTTTTTCAATGACTTATTTGAATTGGACTTAAATTTTATACTTTACCTAAAACTCTAAAACCTAAAATTTAAAGAAAATGTGACTGAATATTTTATATCTAAGAAAGTAATAGTGTAGTCAATATTCACGAAAAAACAAAAAATAAGTTTGGGGGGAGCAGAGAGGAGGTAGAGGGGGAGTCTGGTGGGGAGCTGAGGGGAGCCAACCCAAATTTGTTTGGGTCAAATTTCACGGTTAAAAATAACGAAATTTACCTTATTTAGGGGGGGGGGGGGGGGGGGGGGGGGGGGGGGGGGGCAGGGATAGCGAGAAGGAGCTAGTACTCGCCCTAAAACCATACAACTATATCATATAGGAAGATATACATATATATAAGGGTGTTTCTTATTTTCCATGTTGCAAAAAACCTTGCTCCAAAATCTTAGATTGCTAGAAATCAGAATTATTGCTTAGGCAAAAGATTAGACTTTCTGGTAAAAACTGACTTTTTTCAGTTCTAGATAAAAATATACAAAAAAAAAACGTATTGCAAAAAAAAATTTTTTTTGTAAAAAATAAAATGGTGTAAAAAATACAAAGAATACAAAAAATAAATTTTTTTTTTTTCAAATACTACATTTAAAATTATTTAATAAATCAGTAGATAATTTTTGATCACAAGTGTTATTCTTACTTATTGCAACGAGTTTACATATTTTTAAGATGATTAAATTGTGTATTAAATAGAACGGTAAATACATATATATGGCAGTATTAATCATGCGACGTATATAATGGTTGACAAGTCTAACAATAATGTTCGTATTGATTTTCCAATAAAAATCGAAAATAGTACATATGGGTAATTCTTTTACAAATCGAACGGATTTTGATGAAAATTAATCAGCACCTCTTTGATTTGACTGAAACTTTGTTTACGGATTCAATGTCGAAAAAGAAGAGATACGTGTCCGAGGAACTTTTTTTTAGTTGCATATTTTCGATAATACAAGTGATCTAACATTTGAGAATGACAAGTTTTTTGGCTTGGAGACTCATTTTCATAAATTCATAGTTCCGAATCTTTAAGAGCTACAAAATTTTCACCAATTGCACTTCTGTAGCTAAAGGACTGAATTTGAAAATAAATTTTTTTTTATAAAAAATACTAATAAATGTATACTATTATTAACAATTTAATTGTTTAAATCGATTTTTAACAACCGCCCCCAAAACAAATCAAGTTTTAAGTATTGTTATCGCATTCTCCGTCACATTTTACGTCAAAAACATGTTTTTAAAATATAGTACCTTTCCAATTATTATTGTTAAAATATTAATTCATATAGCACGTAACGGCCAAAAAAACGGTTTTGGCTAATAAAACGAAATCTGTAACTTGTATAAAAAAAAGTTGAATGTAAAAGTTGTAAATAATTGACAGATCAACAAATTTTGTCAAAAATTTTTTTTTGATACAACCTTAACATTTTATATTAAATTGAAAAAAATGTTAAAAATCAGCTTTGTAAAGAAAAATCCATCCAGTGCGTAACTTTGACATGTGGGATTTATTTTTTTTTTTTAAATTAATTATTTTATTTTGAGACTCTGTTTTTTAGCATTCATAATTTATTTTTGAATGGTTTTTTAGTGTAATATTGGTTTTTTAATTTTGCATATTTTTGAAATTTCTAGGGGAAGGCCGTCTAAAGTGAGATCCGTAATCGATAGTGATCTACACGCCACACGCGTACATCCACTAAACTAAAAGTTCGTTGGCTGTTGGATCAGCTTTGCGCTGGTTTTCGTCTGCTACCAAAGCATTTCTTTTCTCACGTTAAAGTTTAAAGTAATAGAATTCTTTATTCATAACTCTCCGCATCGTTTCGTATGCCAGTGTAAAAATGTCACGTAAAGAAGCATGATCATTGCAAGGTACTAATATTCGATCTGACCGATGTTTTAATCCTTTTTAATTGACACATTATGCTACAAGTGCTTCTGAACTGAGAAAAGTGAACTATTAAGCAGCTGGAAGAAAATTTTGATGATAAATGTATTGAAAGTACTACATACAAGCAATGGGTTACGACTCAAAGGACTAACCCTCATATCGCCAGTGGATGAATTTTTGCAAATGTTTAGTAACGTGTTGGAAACATTATTGGTCCATTCATTTGTAGTCAGTAAACAAAGGGATTTTTTGAATAACCAAAAAAGTAACCTAATGAAAAATGAGTGCATCGTAATTTGCGATTTCTCAGAAAATTATGCCTTCATAATTCAAAATTCTATTAAGGGCATACACTGGAATAATGACCAGGCCACTGTACATACATTTCCAATTTATTATTAAATGATCGAGATGAATTAAAAATAATAAGTTTTGTTTGCATTTCTAAATGCTTGAATCATGATACTGTTGCCGTTCACCTCTACCAAATATAACTGATTAAATTCTTCAACAGTAATTTGCCAGGTTTAAAAAAAATAATATACATGTTCAATGGAGCAAGTGGACAATATAAAAATAGAAAGAACTTTATTAATCTTACGTATCACATGTAAGACTATTAAATAGCTGCAGAGTGGCATTTTTTTCCCACTTCACATGGGAAAGGACCCTGTGACGGGATAGGTGGAACTTTAAAATGACTAGCCTCCAGAGCGAGTCTTTAGAGGATAAACAATTCCATTTTAACGCCACGAGAACTATTGAATTGGGTGACAGAATCACTGCCAAACATTACTTGTCGCTGTTCTACAAACGATGAGCACAAAGAAGAAAGAAAATTACCATCTGAACGATTTACAAAAGCTAAAACAATAAAGGGAACTTAAAAATATCATTGTATGATTCCAATATCTCGTCAAAAATCAGAAGCTCAGATATTTTCATTGCATGAAAAAAAAATATTGTATAAACTTTCAAGTAAAATATATTATTAAACTGTCAAAGAGAGTGTTAATTTTACTATGTAAATGTGGTTATTCCAATAAAGTACATATTAAATATTAAGAAGTATTACTTTATTTTTTATTACGTGATTTTTATAATCTACCAAAATATTTTTTTATTATCTATTATCATTTATCAAAGTCATTCATGGCAGTGGTGGCTAATACAACAAGCAGGGCAATATTACATGACGCACTGGATAGATTTTTTCTTCAAAGCTTGATAATAATTTGGTTTTCAACCAAGATTGGTTTTCCAACATCTCAGGAGATTTGATTCGAAATTAGTTACCCATAAATTATTTTCTATGCAAATTGTCAAGAAATAATTGTTACAAAGCTGATTTTTAACATTTTTTGAAATTTAATTTGAAATGTTGAGGTTGTGTAAAAAAAATTTTTCTACAAAAGTTGTAGATCTGTCAATTATCTACAACTTTTACATTTAATTTTTTTTATACGAGTTACAGATTTCGTTTTATTAGCAAAAAATTGTTTTTTTTTGCCGTTACGCGCTATATAAATTAATATTTTAACAATAATAATTGGAAAGGTACTATATTTAAAAAAATTTTTTTGACGTAAAATTTGACGGAGCATCCGATAAAAACCCTAAAAACTTGATTTGTTTTGGGGGCGGTTGTTAAAAATCGATTTAAACAATTAACTTGTCAATAAAAATATAAATTTGTTAGTATTTTTTTGAAAAAAAATTATCTTTAAGTTCAGTCCTTTAGCTACAGAAGTGAAATTGGTGAACATTTTATAGCTCTTAAAGATTCGAAACTATGAATTTATGAAAATGAGTCTCCAAGCCAAAAAACTTGCCATTTCAAATGTTCGATCACTTGTACTATCGAAAATATGCAAATAAAAAAAAATTCCTCGGACACGTATTTCTTCTTTTTTGACATAGAATCCGTAAAAAAAGTTTTAGTCAAATCGAAGAGGTGTCGATCAGACAGGTGTTCGATTTGTAAAAGAATTACCCATATTTGTGAAGGTCTACCACCTAATGAACTCAATTTGAAAATTGGAGCTGTTCTGATGTTAATGAGAAATTTAGGAATACACGATCGTTTATGTAATGGTACATGATTAAAAATAACAAAATTATCAAAATGTAATATTCAAGCATCAATAATAAGTGGTAAAAAGTAAACAAATAGTTTTTCTAGCAAAAACAACCTCAAATATTGCAAATAGACCCTTGTTACCATTTATCGTATACAGAAAGCGATTACACTTAGTATTTGCTTTAACTATGACAATTATTAAATTGCAAGGCCAAACATTCGATGAAGTTAGTGATTTTCCGGAATGTAGACTGTTTCCACATGACCAATTGTATGTACACGTTGCTTTATCTAGATGGAAAAGTCGATATAAAAGTCAAAAATATTATTTGGATATAAATTGTTAAATGTAAAGTTAATTAATTTCATTGTTTTTTACAACTACAAAAATTAAATTTTTCATCTTACTGGATACATCGAATAGTTTAATGCTGATACACTTTATATCACGTAAAACGTAATAGCAAAAAAAAAATCATCCTACAAATTTTTCTACTTAATTTGATGGTAATGTATGACATGAGTTTAGTTATGAAAATAAATGATTTATATCAAACCTATACATATTTAGAATAAAACAGAATTTGGGTTAATGATTCTTGTCAATAATTTTACTTACATTAGTTCTTCTAACAAAACTCATTTTTTACCTGATAAATTTTATACGTATTAAAAAACAGTGAATCTTTGCCCCTTTCATCTTCGCGTGCTAACTCCATGTTTAAATTAATAAAATAATGCCAATGATAGTGGAAGTTTAAATTAAAAAGAAGTCTTATGGTCGTAACGGTAAATTTATTATTATTAAATTACAAACAGCAACGTTTCGGTCATTTGGAGAATAAAACTCCTGACCCTCATCAGGCGCAACTATAACACGATAAAAATTTACGAAACAATCAAGTTATGAATATATAAGCGAGTATCGAATTATAGCAATATCACAAAACTTACGTGTGTAGCGAACAATATGTTAAGTCACACTAATAATATAAGGCAAAACTGACCAATGAACTACCCTCCCCCCTTCCTTTTTCCAAATGTACGTCAAATGATATCGCAATATAGACAAAAAAAATTGGAATTTCACTGTCCCTCCTGGTTACACTTTAATAAGTTTGGATGTTATCAGTTTATTTACCAATACGAGCGAAACATTAATAATAAATTCTATCAAATACTTTTGGAAATATTTAGGTAACAAAATTTACTTGACATGTAATGAATTTTGCAGTGGTGTTTCCTTCATACTTAGCAACACGTTTTTTAAGTTAATGATAAATATTACAAGCAGGTCTTTGGCGCCGCCATGGGTAGTTCAGTCAGTCCTGTACTTTGTGATTTGGCCATGCGCGTTCTTGAGACCGCTTGCTTAAAAAAACTAAGTTTTGAAATACTTTTATACATTAGGTATGTCGATGATGTCCTTGTTTGTGTTTCCATAGATAAGATCGAACATTTTGTTACCATTTTTAATAGTTTTAATAATGAATTATAGTTTACGGTCGAAAAGTGTATTGACAATAAAATTAGCTTTTTAGATTTACTTTTAATTATCGAGCCTGATAACATTGTCATTACCAACTGGTATTGAAAATCTACACACTCAGGAAGATATTTGAATTTTAATTCGCATCATCCATTAGTTCAAAAAATAGGTATTATTTATAATTGAGTTGACTATAGTACCAAACTATCTGGCCAAACTTTTCATTCAGAGAATCTAAAATCAATAAATGAATTATTGATAGCTAATAATTATCCTGCTGATTTTATAAAACAATACATTAATAAAAGGGTGTACACTATCACTAATAATGTATACCGTATTAGTAACCTTGCTCTTAATCATTTAAAACTGAAAATGATAATACCATTTTTTCCTTCTATGTAAAAATCTATTAAAGATATGTGTAAAAAACACAATAATGATGTAGTTTACCGTTTAGATAATAAATTCAATTCTATGATTACTTTAAGTAATTATCGTTCGAATTATACGGACTTAACAGATATTGTTTATCTCATTGATTGTATTAATTGTAAAGGTTGTTATGTGGGACAATATTCTCGAGCTCTAAAACTACGCATGACAGAATATATACGTGATATAAAAAATAGGAATGAGGGATCAGTTCTTTCCCAACATTAAATTAACATTACCATGACTTTAATTTTGAAAAAGTTAAAATATTAGATGTTGAACATAATTTAAAAAAGCGTCTTTTTAGTGAAATGCTCAATATTCATTCGTACTCTTACGATCTTAATAGACAAACAGATACTGAGAACTTAAAATATTGTTATAGAAACCTTGTTAAACTGATCCCTCATTCATAATATTATATATATATGAATTTTTAATTTGTGTGCCTACCTATTTATACGTTTGATTTTTTTTTGTCTATATTGCGATATCATTTGACGTACATTTAGAAAAAGGAAGGGGGGAGGGTAGTTCGTTGGTCAGTTTTTCCTTATATTATTAGTGTGACTTAACATCTTGTTCACTACACATGTAAGTTTTGTGATATTGTTATACTTCGATACTCGCTTATATATTCATAACTTTATTGTACTGTTAATTTTTATTGTGTTATAGTTACACTTGATGAGGGTCAGGCGTTTCATTCACCAAATGACCGAAACGTTGCGTTTTGTATTTTAATAATAATAAAGACAGTTTCGATCATTAGACGTCTTTTTAATTCAATCAATATTTAAATATTTGTATTCTTATGCCTTAATGTATAATACATGAAGTTATTTCTTAATACATCCATACGTATACACGTAGACAAGCAAAATTAGCACATCAATTTTTTTTCCATAATCGTATAAATGTAGTTAATACATTTAATGAGTTAAAATATTTTCCAAATAATTATTTGTAATTTTAATTAATTACGCTAATTCGTATTAAAACAAATACTTCCTGTACTCAAGAACAGTAACATAAGCATGTCTGTGGTTTAACAATGAAAAAACTTATCTTGCTTTCCATGTGGTATGCTCTAGATAAGCAAGCATTTTTTAAATGTTTCGTGAACAAAAGTTATTAGATTTAAAGTTCAACGACATGTAATAAAAAATTTACCAACATATTTTCGGAGTTTAGAAGGTAAACATTACCAGCGCATGTATTTGTACGTATAAGTATGCGCCAGAGTCTATACTCTGCGCTGTTATGCCGTCTGCTCCGATATATGTATTCGCTCCGAGAATGAAGTTTGAGGGGATGAGAGAATCTACGCCAGCGTCCATGGTGGTGGAAATGTGCGATCTTAAAGTACGCCACTGCACCAAATCGAGTATAAGAACTTGTTTTTATCGAATATCTTGATAAATCGGAGTTATATTAAGAAGAAATTCATTCTTAATCATATAAGTAAAACCAGATTATCATACATGTTGGAGTAATGCTAAGACTTTGTCAGTAATCATTAATTTAAAGAGAATCTAAATGCTGAAACAGTAACCTTGTCTGCTCTTCACGGGTCACACAGATGTGAAACAGTGTATACGTAGCAGACGTACAGCTGTGGTAGTGAGTTCAAAAGTTTCTACTCTGTTATAACCTCTGAATTAAGAAGTAATACACAGTTTTTATATGCTTTTCAATGCATACCCACTGCTCAAAATAGTATGATAACGTTGAGAATCATCTAATTTAGTTATTTTTAGATCATTTTTATGAACAGTATGATCCTTTTTTATAAAAACTTGTTTTTTTCTCATGCATGTGTTGAAAGATACCCTCGCGTATCTTCAGAACTCCAGCTTTGACCACAAGCGAAAGGTGCTGCGGTTATTCTCGGAGCGAATACCACCATTCATATAGCCGTCTAACAGATAATTGCTCTAAACTCATAAAGGTGCAACTTCAAAAGCTTTTACCTCACATCTATCACGGATTTTCGGTACTCGCTCTCTCTCGATCTCTCTTTTAATCCATATGTACACATTTAATAACCCTCGGAGTGCTTGGTTCTGCAGTGTGTCATGTGCGCACACCCGTTTTCTTAGTAAGAAACGAACTGTCTTATAACATTTTGCAATAATACATGATTGCATCTACTACGATAAATAAAAATTTTTAAACTATGGATATCTTCTTTGTTTTTTGTTACATTTAAATTTTTCGATTTTTCGTCCTTCCTTAAATGTTTACAATAGAGCTACCACATAAATAAGTTTTTAAGTAAAAATTTGTATAGAACTAGTTTTTAGATCATAAAATGACTAATTGATGATTTGCTACAAATTACAGTTATTCTGTATACAATTGTGTACAATAGACAACAAAGCAATAATATAATGAAATATCGACGACTAATATAGGCACCGAGCCGAATCGACCATAGCGCTGTCTGCAGCGATAAACAGTCAAGAGTTCTTTACAAGATAACATGTTATTCCATGGTATATAGCTAGAAAAAACTAATTTTAACTAAATTAACATCTAGTCAAATCATACAAGGTAATGTATGTGGACCTGTAAAAAAATATTTGTATAAAACTAAACTAATATACATCACCAAGTGTATACAAAGTTTCCTAAATTTACGTTTTCACGTCAGCTCATTGTATGCATCATGAATGTTGTCATCCAAACCAGCTTTGCTCCCATCAAACATAACATTGATTTTGTTCCGCAAAAAATTGTGAAAGGGAAAAAACTAGCACTATCACACGTCCAAAGAGTTGGAGAGGTTACGGGAGTTATTAATGCTCGATGTATTAGATGTAGCGTCATAATAACTACAAGTGTAACTGAACATCCATACAAAGTTAACTAAGAGTTTAATTTACTATCTAAAATAATATAAAGTTTGTTTGTTAGAACGTATGTATAATCTTATATTTACAGTTAAATCATGACACATGATTGGTGTCTCATGCATCGTGCACTTGCGTTGCATCTGCTGCCAAAAAATTCCAGCACATCTCTGCTCTCATTCAATATATTTACTTCTATCGGCGTCTTTGGAGGTGACTGTGATAGTGCTAGTATTTTCCCTTCATATTATGGCAGAATGAGCTAAATAATCCCTTTTATTTTACTGAAATTTCTATTAGGCTAGAAAAAGATATCAGCTAACAGTTCACAATTCATTTTTGCTCGTTTTCACCGTTGCATTCTACTATGTAAGCTTTGAATCATACATTGTTCCGTAAACAAGTATTATTAACAATAGAGGGGACAATAATTTTCATAATAATAAATGAACATCAACTTATTTATATTTGAATGATTTACTGAAGCTAACATGCTTTACTGCATTGCTAGTGTATCGAAATAGGTTTGTTGATTTATAATAAATCACTCTATATAGAAATTTTGTCACGGAGTTATAACATATAGTTTTAAACAAATGTGTTAGCAAATTTTTTACGCTTCTTATTATGCACCGCACATTTCTACAGTTTGTATATAAACTTCATCAAGTTGTTCACCAATAATTTTTTCATATTATTAAATTTCGAAAACAAAGTGTACATTAGGAATAACTATATTATTATCCTTAAACAATCGTAACAATATTTAAAAAAAAAATGTATTTGAAAGAAATTATTATTATAGTTACTATCATCATTATTAAAATATTGTTATTATACGTTTTTATTAATCCTTGCAAAAAAAATTGTCCCCTTTATTGTTAACAATGATTGTTTACTAAGCAATGTATAATTTAAGGCTTCAATATTAGAACGCAATGGTAAAAAGTGACGAAAACGGCACTGCCGAGAAGTATTTTATTATTATTAACAATTTTAAAGCTGCTGCTATTATTGATCCGAAGTTCTAAGTATGCGCGATGCTAATATTATTAAAAGCTACCCCATGTTAAGAAAGAATCATCAATTTACGTTAATTGATTTTTGAGGTATCGTTATTTCCGCGCTATTGTCCAGAATCTCTGGAGCCTGCATGCGAAAATTAGGCGTGTAGTGGTCTCCTGCGGCGCGGCGGCTCGCCGCACCGCCGCGCCGATCCCACGGGCGGTAGCGTAAAAAATGCCAATTTTTTAATCAACTTTTAAGATACTTCTAATCAGTAAAAAAACGACATGACAGAAAGTTGAACAGTAAATGTAAACGAAGAGAAATCCGTTTGAAAATGGCCCTATGTTGGCTAACAACTTTTTTAGGGCCATTCTGCGAAAGGACCTTTTTTCGGTTTTATTAGGAGTTTGGAAAAGTTTACATCTGATCTAGCTGAAATTTATTTAATTTGTTAAGAACGACCATACCCAAAATGTATTAAATTTTTAATCCTAAATATTTATTACAGCGTAAGTGATTAAGGTTTCAATGAATGTGCCGAAACAGCGGTTTTAGGTGATTTACAAAAAATCCGCTCAACCGATTCGGTCTCACTACGACTCATTTTGTTCGTCTAGAAATAGCACATCTTTTTTATCCGAAATCTTTTTTTGTACCACGAACAGTTTTTCTTCTATGGTCGAGAAAATTGTTGAGGACATTTTTATCATTTTTGGGGGTCCTTGACGGAATTTCAAACTGTTTGATTAAAAAGCAATTTATTCAAATTGTCGTCAACTATTAGCTGATATTTTTTTCCAGCCTAATAAGAATTTAAGAAAAATAAGAGGGTTTTTTAAGCTAATTCTGCCATACTAGAAAAAAAAAAAAAACTAGCACTATCACAGTCACGTCCAAAAAAGCCGACGGAAGTAAATATATTGAATAAAAGCAAAGATGTGCTTGGATTTTTTAGCAGCAGATTTAACGTAAGTGCACAATGTATGGGGAACCAATAATGTGTCATGATTTAACTGTGAATTTAAGAATGTACATAGGTTCTAACAAACAAATTTCATATTATTTTAGATAAGAACTCAACCTTTAAGTTAACTTTGTATAGATATTCAGTTACTCAAGTAGTTCTAATGACGCTACATCTGTAAGGTGAGAATAATTAACTCCCGTAATACCATCAACTCTTTCGACACGTAATAGTGTTTGTTTTTTTCGTTTCACAATTTTTTACGGATCGAAATGTATGTTGTGTCTAAAAGGAGCAAAGCTAAACCAGATAACAACCCTTACAATGCATGCAACAAGCTAACGTAAAAACGTCAATTTAGGAACTTTTTAATGCACTTGGTGAAATGTTATTTTCGTTTAAGACTATTATTATTAGGTCATCATAGATTATCTTATATGTTTTTACTAGATAATGATTTAGTTGACATTATATTTTTCTAGCAGAATTCTATGAAATAACATAATATCTTGTGAAGAACTCTTGACTCCACATCGCTGCAAACAGCGCAACCGTCGATTCGGCAAGGGGCCTACACTAAAAATTTAGGTTAACAAAAAGTATGACCTGCTTAAAGATGATGATAATAATGATTATAATGGTGATATTGTTGATAATAATAATGATGATAATGAACTTGATCATGATGATATTGTTGTTGATGATGATGATGATGATGATGATGATGATGATGATGATGATGATGATGATGATGATGATGATGATGATGATGATGATGACGATGATGATGACGA
>JAPYYV010008225.1:0-18543 GCA_030522625.1 Copidosoma aretas | reverse complement strand
TTTGGCTTTGAAGGCATCATGACAATAACACTGACACTTTGAGCACTGAATTCTTAGAATTTAAGTAAAGGAAGTAAATGTACAAGCGATAAGAATAAATTTAGAATAACATAAAAATATGTACATTAAAGCTAGTTCAATCCTGAACACAAAGTTAATGCAGAAGTTTATAAAAATCTATATAAGAAAAAAAAAAAAAAAAAAGGAACAATTTACATTTATAAATATTAAGAAAATATTTTAAAATGATATATCATTATAACATTATATTGATAATTCATTCTAAAATGACCAAAGACAACAAACAAAGGCTCATAACTATTTCTGTAATAATAATGATTGCGTAAATATTGTAGTCATATACATATTAATCAGAATTATTCTTAAATACCATTTAAAGTCATTATTAGTATTAAATTATTAACAAATTTTTGATAAATAAGTAAACGAATTTCGTGTATCGACTATATCTGTTCAAATATTTGGCGAATTTTTATGAGATCACTTTGGTTATCTATGTTTGTACGCATATTTGTGTATTAAAAAATAAACTTTCTCGTTCATTTTTCAGACATGAGGATATAAATATTGAAATTTGAGGGTTTGCGCGCGGAGCGCGTAAGGGGCCGAAGCCCCACTAGTATATATAGATAGATAGATATGTTTATATATATTCATACGTAATCATGGTTTGCAAGTGCATGATTTTCTTTCTACAATTTACATGAGTCGGTTGATCAGTTAATGGGAAAAAAATTTATTGGAAAATAAAAAATTTTCTGGAAATTCTAATAAACTTTCCAAATAGTACGGGAAAATATTGTGTATAATTCATCGTAGAAACAATACAAAGTGCCATAAGCAGTTACGAAATTACTCCTTAAAAAATATAGTGCTTAAAATATAATATACTTTTATTAGAATTTCCAAAAAAATTATTGCAATACAATTAAAGTAAGAAAATTGTCTTATCGTAATAAAACTAAGAGATAAATAATATGCAATTAAGATCAAAATCGTTTTCATTGCAAAATGTTAGTTCAATACAATAAAATCATAAATTGTATAATTAAATAATGAAACATACGATTATGTTAGTATTTTAAATAAAAAACGGTTATGTAAGATCCTTTCAGAAATTTTCAGAACAAATAGAAATTTTAAACTTGTGATGTATTGAGTATCACTGCTAGGGATTATGACGTCACTATTGCTGACAAGGCACCTATGTAAGAGGCTCGCTCCGAGCGTAGCAGATCTACGCGGCTACCTCAGTCTCTATGTGCTCGGCCTAATGGGCGCATGTACATTTGAGAATAATAAGCTACACCTTATATATTTACTCAAGAGTACTTTCATTCCTCCTGGCCAACTCACAGATAACGACTTAACACTGGCAATGAGGACACTAACGTTGGTGGGAGTTAAATAAATCGAGTGAGTGGAAGTGAAAATGGTGTGTGTTTAAGTAGTGCGTATCCCAAGATTTGTATGAGAGACTCAATTTCGCCATACAAACGCGAGAGTACCGGTTTATTATTCTCTCGAGTGCAAAGTGGTAGTTAAAGTGAGCATTTATGAGTGATGATGATGAGGAAACACAATTGACGCTGAACGAAGCATATCATTTGTAGAAAAAGGACATTATAACAGAGTTGCGTAAATGAGGCGTGGAGTGTACCGAAGAAGATAAGAGAGACGACTTAAGAGACGCTCTCGTTAAATTAGCAAAGGTCGAAATAGAATCATTAGAAGCAGATAATTCTAGGAAAAGGGAAACTTTAGATAGTGAAGAATTGATCGAAGTAGATATGGCTTAAGGTCTAAAAATTGAATTCAAAATAAACACTGATGATTGGGAAGCGTTCACTGAAAGGCCAGATTCGTGTTTTGGTTTGAAGAAAACAAAAGAAGAAGAGAAATTGCCGACGCTGCTTACAAGTATAGACAAGGCATCGTATAAATTAGTTAAAGATTTGTGTACTCCAAATAAGCCTAAGGACAAAACATACGACGAGTTGGCCAAGTTAATGTCGGAACACTTGAATCCAAAGCCTTCAGAGCTAATAAAACGCTGTACATTTCATAGAGCACATCAAATTGAGAACGAGTCAATAGCAGATTTTGTAGCTAGGCTGCATGAATTAGCGTCAAACTGCAATTTCGAGACAAACTTAGACGCGTCGCTGTTGGAGCGATTTGTATGCGGAGTGCGAAATGAAAACGTAAGGATCGAGTTGTTCAGGGAAGACCAGCTAACTTTTGATACGGCGCGGGCGTTTAAAAAAGCTTTAGCTTACGAGAAAGCAGTGAAAAACGCAGCAGGAGTGGATGCGGCAAGAAAAGGCATTTAAAAAGAGCATGTCTATCGAGTAAGAAGAAATCAACAAACAAGCTTATGGCAAGGGAATCAAGCAGCAGCGACAGTGACAAGGGCAATGTGGAAGACAGCGACAGCGGTAGCGAGTCGTTTGATGAGTGTGCGAGCAACAACTTTGTAAGTTTCTATTCTATACGAGCAGAAGTGAGTAATGTGCCGTATTATAGCGTGATTAGAGCTGAGCCAAGAGTCTTATACGTAGAAATTAATGGCCAGTCTGTGAAAATGGAAGTAGATGGGAGATCTTACGTTACAGTGTTGTCCGAAAGGTCACATAATAATCATTTTATGTACATGGAACTAGAAAAAACCATCACTAAACTACGTAATTATGAGCAAAACTGTATGAAACCTTTGGGCCAATTAAATGAATTAAGTGTTACACTCAATGGTATTAAAAAAGAGTTGTACTGTTTAGTGTTAAAGGGCACTGGTCCACCCTTAATGGGCAGGCAATGGTTGGCTGAGTTCGAGCTTTGGCCAATTGACTTTTCGGCCAGCACTGTAAGATATGATGTAAACGCATTTATTGATTTTGATTTCGTATACGCGAAGGAGAAATTATTTTCTGAGTTTAACGTGCTATTTGGAAATACACCGGGTCACTTTAATTAAAAAGAAATCGAATTCCAACTAAAAAAAACGTAAAACCAGTAGCGTTGCGTCCGAGGCATGTTCCTTTCCCACTTAAAGATGAAGTAGGGACGAAAATTAATAGATTGGCGAAATTAGTTCACCTAGAGAAAGTGGATTCGAGTGATTGGGCGACACCGTTAGTACCTATACTAAAATCCAATGGTTCAGTCAGAATTTGCGGCGATTTCAAACTTACGGTGAACCTAAACCTCGAGTTCTCAAAGCACCTGCTCCAAAAATTGAAGATATTTTTCTGGTTTTGCACATCCCCGTGAATGAGTCGTCCCGCGATCTGCTTACTGTAACTACGCACAGGGGGTTGTTGAGGTATACCAAAATGTGTGAGGGTACCGCAGCAGCTCCAGGAGAATTCCAAAAGATCATGGATGAGTGTCTACAAGGTATACCAAACACAATAGCGTATATGGATGACATTTTTGTAACGGGACCTACAAACGAAATTCATGTACAGAATTTGCGTGGAGTTTTTGAGCGATTAACGGAGCGAGGGCTAAGGTTGAACAGGAATAAATGCGATTTTTTTTAAGGATAGCATTGAGGTATTAGGTTTTGTTAGTAACAAAGAAGGTTTGCACAAGGCGAGATCAAAGGTCATTGCAATGTACGGAGCACCACAGCCAACGAACAGCAAACAGTTAACCTCATTTCTGGGTCTGATAAATTTTTACGCGAGATTTTTAGAGCACCGAGCGGATGAATTAAAGCTGTTATTTGAATGCGTGAGTAAAAGCAGTTTTGAATGGACCGAGAGATGTGAAAAGGCTTTTTTCTGGGTCAAACAAGAGTTTATTTCGCCGAAGGTTCTGGCACATTTTGATCCAAATGAGAAAATTGTGCTTGCGTGTGATGCGTCGGAGTATGGTTTGTCCGCAATATTATCCCATAAATATGAAGACGGCTCGTAAAGGCTGATTGCTTTTGCATCGAAGTTAGTTCCAAAAAAAGAAAGAAACCGCGCAATTAGCGATGAAGAAGCAGCCGCAATCGTATTTGGTTTCATCAAATTCTATGATTATGTGTATGGGCAACAGATAATATTGCGGACCGATTACAAACCACTAGAGAGCATATTTTGCCCTATACCTTTGACAGTGGCTTCGAGATTGCAACGTTGGGCGTTTTCTTTGTCTGGCTTTAGGTATAAAATCAAGACAATCAGATCCGGGCAAAACGGAAATTGCGATGCACTTTCAGGACTGCCTATCAAAGATAGTACAAGCGTATTTGATTCTGATTTGGCACCAACGTATTACGTTCAAGAAGGTATGCTGCATTTAGTATGGCAAACAGTCGCGGAACAAATAGAAAACAAAAGATAAAACGCTGATCAAAATTCTAAGATTCTGTCTGCTTGGTTAGTCAAGCAACAACTATTATTGGACCGATCAGGAAAAAAAGATTTTCTCGAAAAAAGATGAATTGTCCGTGGATGATAACTGTTTATTTGGGGGTGCAGGGTTGTCATGCCAAAAAACCTGCGAGCGGAAGTAGTAGATGTATTCCACGCGGCGCAACTCGGTATTGCGAAGATGAAAGCGTGGGCGAGATCGTACGTGGGGTTGCCGAGAATTGATAAGGATTTGGAAAATGTCGCAAAATAATGCAATATTTGCACGGAAAATCAGAAAAAGCCGGCACACATACCTTTGACCCCATAGCCATGGCCAAACAAAGCTTGGGAGCGCATCCACTTAGATTTTTTGGGTCCGTTTCACGGTGATATGTATTTAGTGGTGGTGGATGCGCACTCAAAGTGGCTAGAGGAAGCTAATAATAATAAAAACACTAAATCCGAGAAACTAATAGACGTTTGTGAAATACTGTTCTCAAGTCATGGACTACCGAGTCACGTGGTAACAGACAACGGGCGGCGATTTGCGAGCGCAGAGTTTAAAAACAACTTACGAAATCTCGGAATAAAACAGAGTTTCTCACCGCCTTATCACCCGGCTACGAATGGGGCAGCAGAAAATTTTGTAGGCACGTTCAAGGACAAAGTATAAAAAATGTACGGGACATAACTTAAAATGCGCTATTATTAATCAGTTCTTGTTCGATTATCGAAGTGCCCCGCACTGCACCACAGGCAAATCACCGTCAAGTCTGTTTTACGGAAGAGAATTGCGTAAGCATTTCGACTTAATTTCGACCTAGTTTAAAAAATAGAGTAAATTGTAAGCAGGATGCTCAGGTAGGTGCAAGGCCACACTCGCGCAAAATAGAACCGGAAAAAGGGGATGAAGTAATGATAGATGATCACTCTAGAGTAGGAGGTAAGCACGTACAAGTAGAGGTGACAAAAAAATGTCTCCGACAACTTTTGAAGTCAGGGATGAGTCGGGCATAAAGGTCAAAAGACACAGCTACCTCAGTCTCTATGTGCTCGGCCTGATGGGCGCATGTACATTTGAGAATAATAAGCTACACCTTATATATTTACTCAAGAGTACTTTCATTTCTTCCGGCCAACCCACAGATATAAACATAACAAAAGTTTTTCTAGTTGCAAATTTTATTGTTCGTGAACTATCCAGCCAATCAAGTAAAGTTTATGACTTCTACTTATACATAATGTAAACTATATTTTGATGAATTTCAAGCATCGTAATCGTATTTGAGCAATAGTTATTCAAACAGAACAAAAATAAAGATTATCATAGTTTTTCGTCATTTGCGACCGTACTATTTAAAAACACCGATTCCCGGCCGTAAGTTTATTAACAAAAAAAAAAAAAAAAAAGAAACAAAATTAAAGAAGAATTAAAGAAAAAAAAAAAAAGGCCCCCCTAAAGTTTTTTTGGCCCCCCCCCCCCCCCCTCCCCGAAACAGAAAAAAATTATAGGAAAAATAATAAAGATATAATGTAGAATACCTCATTTGTAGCGCCCACCCTTTCATAATCTTCTGTCAGCTATAACACTATTTGATATTTGAATTTCTTTATTAGCACACCACAGGCCTAACTCAACCTAGTCTAACCATGAGCAGTCATCCCCTAAGTCATCACCGAAAATTTCGTTCGTTTCTCTGTAAAATAATCCTAATATTATTTTCTACATTTCTTAATTATCTTAAGTAGGTAGAGTATTCTTATATTATTTCTTCTAAATCTCTAATTCAGTTAACATATCATTACACAGTTGTTTACATAATCTAAAACATATATCTTATACAGTTTTTATCTATATATTCCACAACTCCCATGAGGCATATAGACAAGTGAGCGAAACTTTTTTTTTGGTATAATTAATTATATAATTCTAAAAAATTATATAAATATATTAAAAAGTATACGACATTATATACATTTGTGTAATGAATCAATTTTTGTATTATGATAAAACAATAACAAAAATGGAAGTCATCACAACTAAATATTTTTGTAAAACCATAAAATTATGCTATATTTAAAAAATTAATAAAATATTCAAATATAAACTATAAAGTAATAAAAAATTAATTCATATAAGAATGTTTTACCTAAAAAGCCATGAAAATCTTTAAAAAAAAATTTTAGATTTCGTATAAATATAAATTCAAAAATATATTTATGATCATTATTTAACTGAACTTATAATTATTAGAACTTTTTTATACAAAAAGCAACATCATCAGAGTTATCTGATTTTTGCAAATAAAAAAATTTCTTTAGGTGTAGGTACATTGAAGGATTTGCAAGACATGTATACTAGATTGATAATTCTATTTATGTATAAAAGAGGTAGATTTTCTATATCTAATTCAAAATATTCTCTGAAATAGTTTTTATATTTATACAGAATAATGTAACCAGAAATATTTTTCGAAAGTAAAAATCATGCAAAAAATAATCATAAATGATGAAGCAACAGGACAGTAGTTTCTTCTTTAAAATCTTAATAATTTTGCGTGTAACATTACATAAATCAAATAGCTTTAAGAAAATCATTAAATGATTTATGTCAACTAACATTATATGTTATTTAAAAATTAAATAATAAAAATCACTTCACCTTATTTAATATGAGTTTTAAAGAGAAACATTAATTATATTTCGGACAAAAAAAACTTATCATTACAATAGCATTGTTTTGAATTTTATTTTGCATCATTTAAAAATTTTTTAATCATTCATAAAATATGCAGATGTAATATATTTTTTCCAATTGAAAAAAAAAGTTTAGATAATGTTTTCTTCAAAATTTATTTTTATATGCACGATGAAAATTATTTGTATGATAAGATTAATATTATAAAAAAAATATTAGAAATATAAGAATAATAATATTAAAAAGAATATTTAATAATAAATTTTATATAAGTTCCCATAGAAATTAGCAAAAAAATAGAATGAAATAAAACAAGTTGAATATGAATTTATGTATGGAATATAAATATGGGGGTTGGCACGCAGAGCTGCTAAAACAAAATTAAAAACTTTTTCGTCTCAACCCAATGATCTAGGAGTTTTTCAGCAGGGTAGACTTGCTACGTATATGTATTAACAGTCGAAAAAATAATTTTTGCAAAGACTCACGATACCTGACTAAATATATTGTAGATAAAGAGCAGGTTTATAAAAAAGTGTACTGACATACTATGTATATATGGCACTGAGCAATGTGTTACGACGAATCAGTGCCTCGCGGCGTACAGAATGAGTGAGGTGACAGCAAGAGTCAATACAGTGCTAAAAACTGCGTTATAGAGGTACAGATCGTCACGGCTTTCGAAAGTTACACGCACATCTGAGCGAGAAGACATCACGAGCTGGCACAGTGTCACACAGCCTTTCAGGGCGGGATAGCTCGTAACAGCCTATATGTGCCAGCACGGGCGAGCGAACGGACAGCAAGCTGCCACGCGGATACACTACTCACGTTCTTTTATAGGTACGCGCGTCTCTGCTCTAGAACGTGCCTTGGGCTCTGTGTATATAAATATAATCAGACATACCTCAGGACTTCCCCGACCGATTCTTACCAAACACGGCATATTTTTTTTCTAAAATCAGCATTTCTAAATGATAAAATTGTGATTTCATTGATTAATTTTTGTATCAATTTTAGAAAATAAATTTTTTAAAAAAATTAATTTTTTTGCGTATTAGTGTTGTCTTGAGATGTTTCATGTAAGATCATTTAAAAGATTATAAAATTACTAACAAAAAAAGTCTTCTGATGAAGAAAAAGAACATCAATGAGGATATAAGTGTGTGTGTAGATAATGAAAATAGAATTTTTTTTTTTTATGATATAGTTTCATACGTCCGGGTATCACAAGGATCCACTACTTAGGGCACTTGACCCTTGGAAAAGGCATAGGAGGCCTCCCCATTACGGAGAGGAGAGTAGGGGGTAAATAGGCAATTTTGCTGCGAGAAGGTTGCCTACCCCTTTCACGAAGAGCATCGCGAGGAATAAAAGCACATGTGAAAATTCACAGAGGTGCTTGCTCGAAAAAGCCGCACTGGCCGGGAATCGAACCGCGGTCTCCCGCGTGCAGACACACGACCTAGCCGACCGAGCTAAAAATGTAATGAGTCATATCTCAAGATTCTCTCAACCGATTTTTACTAAACAGGCCTTTTAATTTGTTTTTAAATAACTATAACCGATGAAAAAATATAATCTGATTTTATTCATCTGGTTTCTTTTATATTGATTGTATTGATTCTAGAAAATTGATTTTCATTAGAATTTCCTCAACGTATAGTGACCAAACAGGACCTATTCGTTTTTTTTTTCTAAATACCTATAACTGCTATAACAAAATGTTTTATGATATAGCAACAAATTTTTTCATTTTTATTTCCTCGATTAAGGGAATTAAATTAGCTTTAAAAAATCGATTTTTGGACTGTGTGTATATCACGTTATTTTGACATATTTTATGTTAACCAATCAAAGAAATTATAAAATCCCTTACAAAAAAAGTATTTAGATGAAAAGAAATGATATATTGTGAGAGTGTGTGTAAGTGTATAAGCAAAAATATATATAAGGGAGCGTCCAAGCCAAGCGGGCCACCCCGAGCTCGCGACGCTATTTTCGCATAAAACTGGCTCGTTTCAACTCGCTTAAGATCCAAGAAAAGTAGGTAAAACTATAATCAAAATACATAAATCGATAGATTTTGAGCTGCTCTTTCTGATGGTGGCATTTTTTTCGACTTATAATATTTGTACGCCATTTAAAACTGAGTCTAAATTGTAGGTTAGTTTTTCGCAAAGTTTGGATTTTTGTTTTGCGTTGGCCCAAACTACAACCCTCCAACAAAATCTCTACCAAATTACAAGTTGGGATGAGCAACGGTTAACAAATGATACTTAAATGAAGACTTCACCGGCTGGTCTGGCGCTGCACCGCCCGTGCCTACTGCCCGCGTGCCGCCGTGCTGCGTAGGTTGGTTGGTTACAATTTAGGATCGGTTTTAACTGTGATGCACATATAATAAGTCAAAACAAATGGCCCCATCAGAAAGAGCAGCTCAAAATCTATCGAATTATTTATTTTGATTATTGTTATACCTAATTTTCTTGGATCTTAAGCGAGTTGAAAAGAACAAGTTTCATGCGAAAACAGCGTCGCGAGCGCTGGGTGGCCCGCTTGGCTTGGACGCTCCCATAATTAGTAACACCTTTGGGATTCCTATATGGATTTTGACCTTAAATGGTTTTGCTTGTGTCAAAAATGAACACTCTATAAAAAATAAAAGGTCGATGACATCCATTCGTTTTTTTTATTTTGATATTATTGATTGTTTGGCTTTTTAACGTAGTTATACAATATTTTATATTATTCATCTAAGGGATCATGCAGTTTCCTACGAAGAAACAGAACAAGAGAGGGACAAAAAAATACTAATGAGAAAGGGAGTGGGTGTGTAAGTGGGTAAATAGATTTATTTAGAAAAAAGTGTGTTTGTATGCTTGTATTGAAGCATGTTGATTTACTTAAAAAAGTTATTTTTTCTGTTTTGAAACATTGTAATAGAATATTTTATGCTATAAAATATTCAACATCCAGCAATAGAAAATTTGCCTGTTTCCCAAAAAATTGTTCGTTTGGTCAAAAATAGTACATAAAGTACGCGGTTTAAACAGTTTTTCTTATACGGTGTAATAAATTGAGCATGATTTATCAAGCCAGTCATATTAAAACTGAAATCACGTAATATAACGTTGTAACTCCTAAATACTCTAGGGTTTTCTGTTGTAACGCTGGGAAACCACCAAAAACTTTTAAAAGAAAGCTTTTTCTCTTTCAATACCCAAGCAGCTCTTAGATAATAAAAAGTACAGCATATTTTCTTACTAATTTCTCTCAACCGACACTCCAGCACCCACAGCAGCGACCGAGCACTAAATAATTGAAGAACCACAAATAACGTGCCAGTGCAGCGCATCGAGCTACGTGAAAATGCAACCGCTGCGCTCGAGTAGATTGTTGAGCAAACATTTTACATAAATAATTACCTCGAGCTACCTGAATATGCGTACTGCAGCGCTCGATGCCACTTTTTATTTGAAGTATTGAAATACTTATACATGTGCATGTATATATAAACATATATATGTATAATTGGGACAAAATGCATCAACTGGGCCACCTAAATGGCCAAAATTGGTCGCTACGTAAAAAATTCATTTTGGGCTTGAACTTTTTGTTGAGACAGAAGCTTTTAAAATTCGAGTGGTGGAAAGTGGACTTCAAAATGGTGGATCCAAGATGGCGGCCAAATGATTAAAAATCAGCGGATTTTAATTTTTAAAAATACTACCGTAATCTACTCAAAATTTTGAGAAAGAAATGTTTTTTGCCATTTTTCAAATAAAATTGTCATTTCCGAGAAAAAAATTTAGAAATTTTTTAAATTCTTCTAGCTTGATACCATCGCATATTTGGGTGTACTACAGACAGAGATAGCTTCATTGAGAAAGTTCGTGGAATACGTTGGTGATCAAGGTTGCTAGTTGAGAATCCAATGTCATGTGTTAAAAAATTTAAAATGGCGGATCTAAGATGGCAGCCAAATAATTAGAAATCAGCCGATTTGAATTTAAAAAAATACTACTGTATGATTCTTAATAAATTATAAAGACATGTCTCTAGCTCTTTCTAAAATCATATTGCCGAATTCAAGAAAAAAATTTTTGAATTTTCCTAGTTCTTTTAGTTTGATACCATCGCATGCAAAAATAAATCACCGTATTGAGAAGGTTTTTAGAATTGAAGACTTAAAATCTCTGTTTTTGGGTTCAAAGATGAATATCAAAAATTTCAAGTTAAAGTAAATAAACTGAATGATATGTATTGGCTCGAAATTTTTAAACTATATCTAATGGTGCAATATATTGATTCTAAGTGTCTTTATTTTTACTATCGCAGCCTCAATTTCTAACAATTAATATTTCATTACATCTGTAAGTATACTTTTGAAAACATCTTGCCCTAATCGAATCTACCGTATTAAATAATAACTACGTAAATTTGAGCTTTTGAGTTCTGCTGTGATGTACCGAGTGTAAATAGGGTACAATCCTGCAAGATAACGTTTAATTACATTTACCGCTAAAATATAAGCTAGAATGTTAAATTTTGATTTGATTTGTTATATAGGCAGACATAAAGTCTTACGTTATTATTGAATACAAAATTTATGGAAAATTATTTAATAAGTTCACAAGTTGATATATGTTTGGTTTAATTTATCAACTCATTTCTTGAACTGATCTAATATTGCATAGTACTCATCGGTTCAGTAGCAGTTGAATACCTCATTATTTTTAAAATTTTGTCATGGCTAACTAAGGAAGCATGTGCTTTAGAAATATTTTTTACCGCAGGAGCTAAAGAAAATCTCTTTGACAAACATTTTACATTTTTTACATGATGTTTTTTATCATAAAAAAAGGATTTGATATTCTGAAATTTTTCTGTTGCCGAATCATACAGAGTTTTTGGTGTTATAATCGCTTTTGTCAAATCTGCTTGAAGACTTGCACGCGTTGCTTCTCTTTTGAAAATAGCACCAATGCCATCATACGCGCCCTTACCGTGCCATACATAGAAATGCCACTCAGCTATGACATTAAAATCTTCAGCATGATTTACAAGATTGCTTTTTTGAAATTTGTTTTTATAATGCTTTTTAGCACCGTCACTTATAAAGATGATCTAGCTAACTTCTAGTCTTAAATTTTTTATTTCTGGAATAATAATCTTTTGCATTATAAATACTGTCGTAGCGTCACGAGTAAGACAATCTGAGAGTACAACAAAACTTTTATGATTTATCGTACCTTTTTCATTATAATATACGAGAACGGGATGTACAGTGCACTGATCATTCTTATAATGGAAACCCTGTGCTGCACCCTGTGCTACGTATGCATAGTTTTCAGAAAAATCAGTGTGCACGAGTACCTCACCTTCATTTAAGTTACTCGCTAAGTCTAATATGTATTTTGATTGCGTTTCAGAAATGAAATTATGTGTCAGTAGAATTTCTAGTCTATTAGATAATTCACTAATAAAATCATTAATTAAAAGACACTTTTTTTTAAGCGTACAGTGGGCGGTTGTTTGCCAAGTAGAAAAGATGATTTCTTCAATGCTTTTCGTATTAAGTACATCAGATACATAATTAAAGTAAAGAATCAAATCCCTAATAGATGTGAAAATAAAAAAATTAAGATAGCAGAAATAATGAATAAGTAAGCTTTGTGCCAATGAATTGGCAGCGGTTTTTATTTCGATTTAAAAAAATCTTATTAAAAGAATTTTTTGGATGTAAATCTTTGTTGTGGAACTTGGAATATTTTGTGTTGAAAATATAAAAGATCATTGAATTTTCTACGGAAATATGAGTTTATATGTAAAGAGAAGAAAATAATCAGCGCGTGTGTGAGAGTTTAAGTGATAATACATATAAACTTTTATATCGTAGGATTTCCTTTATGGATTTTGACGAAACAGGGCTTTTTTTTGTTTTTGGATATTTATGATCGGTGTTATAAGACTTCTAATACATTGATTCGTTGATTTTTTATTTTATTGACTTAGAAAAATTAGTTTTCTGAAAAACTCAATTTTTGCGATGTATAACGTTTTTTTAGTCAATTGTATCATAGATAATCTAAAAAATCAGAAAATTTCTTATAAAAAGAATGAATTTGAATGGAATGACTCAAAAAATTATGAGGGTATGCGTGGGTGTATAAGCGAGAATACATATAATCAATTACATCTTTGGCTTTTCTGAATCAATTCCAAACTAACAGAGCTTTTTGTCCTTTTTTTAATATGTATTACTATTTAAAAACAAAATGTCGTTCTCGTCGATTTTTCTCTAATAATTTTGAACATATTGATTTCAAATGATCGATTTTTTGTTGAAATATTGATTTTTTCTAATCAATTGATAATTTGGTAGTTGAACGTTGTTATGGAATATTTTATGCTAAAAAATCAGACAGATCATAAAATTTCCTTAAAAACATGTTTTTAGACGAAAGAAAAAAAAAATTTATAAGGGTCTATTTAGGTGTTTGAGTGAGTGTAATTATAATCAGTAATGTATCAGGATTCCGTCGATCGAATAAGACACAGCAGAACTTTTTTTGGGCTTAGATACTTATCACTGATAAAAAGATTTTGATTTTATTGATCTGTTTTTTTATTTTTGATTCTATCTATTTTAAATGATCAATTTTCTCAACTAAAGCTATTTTTTTTTTGCTTTTTAACGTTGTTATAACAATTTATGATAATAATATTCAAAATATAAAATCTTCTAAAAAAACGTTTCTAGGTGAGAAAAATAAAAGAAAATTGATAATTGTGTATGTGGATGCACAAAAGATCATGGATATAATTAGGTGTATCTTGAAATTTCCTTGAATAAATTTGACCCAACATGGCTTTTTTTTAATTTAGATACTTATCAGCGCTATTAAAAATTTGATTTTATCAAATTTATTTTATTTAATTTTGATTTTATCGAGTTTAAAGAATTGATTTTTTTAATAAATTTATTTGTCCGATGTTTAACTTTTTTTAGAATATTTTCTGTTGCAAAATATAAAAAATCCTAAATTTTTGTTCATCAAACGTATTTAAATTTAAAAAAAAGCATGGGTATGAGTGCATGAGTGAGAATACATAATTATTTATATCTGAAGAATTCAGAGATCAGTTTTGACCAAACAGGACTTAATATTCGTTTTTTGATACCTATAACTGTTTGTAAACAGAATTTCGATTTCATTTTTTTTCTACTTTGATTCTATCGATATCGAAAAATGATTTTTTTTTTCGAAAAAAAACTAATTCTTTTGCTATTTAACGTAGGCAAATCATATTTTATCTTAAAAATCTAAGATATTATTTAACTTACCATGAAAAATCATTTTTAGGGAAAGAAAATCAATAACGATGAAAGAGTGTATGCGTGTGTATGTAGATTTACTTCAAAACCGTCGCTAATTTATTTGCACAAAGTTTCATCATATTTTGAAAACAAAATTCGTGCTTCCCCTGAATTTTCCCTTGGAACTGTGAAAATTCGTTGTACATATGTTTATAGGCTCTCTATATAGTAAGTTTCGATAGTCCAATTACTCAGAGTACATAAAAAGGTGGTAGAAATGAATTGATTTGCACCAAATTAAGTACAAAGGGGTTTTTTGGGTCGCTGATAACGAATCCAGGGTCCAATAAGCCATATTAAAGATGGTGGATCCAAGATAGCGGCTTAAATTATTAAAAATTAGCAGATTTGTTAAAAAAAACGTTTTTTTACTATAAAAGTCGCCATAAAAACCTTAATAAGGTATAAACTTAAATTTTTTTCCGAGACGCTATAAGGTTGAGAAAACAAAAATTTTAAGCTTAGAATCATTGAAATCTACCATTGTGTTGCTAAGATATGACTGATTACGTACACACAATTGCACGCACACTCACACACACACACACATACAGACACACATACTTTACCTAAAAATGGTATTTTTTTACTTTTGACGAATTTTTTTTCACTGACAGAAAGCTTTCTCTATGAAAAAGCTAAATTAATATTCCTGCTTATGAATGTTCTAAGAGAATATTTTATGTTATCCAATCTTTAAAATCCGGCAATAGACACGTTACATATTTTTGATATTTTTTTTTGGTAGGTAAGAAATAGTACACTTGCCCAACAGTTTTTTTTATATGGTGCAATAAATTTATAATAATTTACTGAAATGGCAAGTCACATATAAACCAATATCACATAATATGACGTCAGAACTTCTAAAAAATTAGGATTTGCTCGGTTTTCACAGGTGCAAAAATCTGGACTAACCTTATCATCTACAATATTACGAATAATAATATGGTTATCTAACACTAATTGGGAGCAATATACCCGTATAGATGTTTAAATAATTTTTAGTAAATTGTCAGACATTTCTAAAATAATTTCGGTCATTTAAAATCAAATCTCATGAAGTTATAAGCACAGTAACTTTCATCTACAGTCTGCTTTAGGATTCAGAAATGTTTTATTGCTCAATATACTTGTTATTTATTGATGATTATGAAATTAATGTAAATTTAGCCAAGATTATTTGAGCGATAGAGAGTCTTAGTTGACTGAATCCTGCCGCATACAAGTTCTCTATTTCCTAAAACAAAACTTCTGATGATAAAAACAAATGGAAATTAGTAAAAAAATGTGTGTGGTGGTGTATAAGTATATACATTATCAGTTATATCCGAGGATTTCCTAGACCAAGTTTGACTGTATTGAAAAAATTATGATGAATATTTGGGGATTATTATTATAAAAATACAATTTTCTACGATTAAAGTGAAGAATCGTATCTCCAATAGCAATGAAAAAAATAAATGTAGCAAAAATAATAAATAGGGAGTTTTGTGTCAACCAATTAACAGCAGTTTTTTAATTTAGCAATGATGGGTATTCGAAATCAGCTAAGGTTTATCAAAATCGGTTTATCAAAAAAGATCAAGATTTATTGACGAGATGTCGATTGTATATTAAAACAAGAGCAAGATGACCAATGTCAAGATTTACTTAAGAACAATAAAATATCTAACTTTTACGTTTTTCAACAACAAGATTTTGAAAATATCGTATTGTCGTATTTTGTGGCAGTCTTACGCAGTACACAGGTGCACTTGCAAATTACAAATTCTTATTTCTAGCTGCATCTACTATTTTTATCAACTATATCAAATAATTGAATGACAAAAATACTTCAAGACGATTAAATAATATTATTTATGGTGTAAGCTATTAATAAAAAATTTTTTTTCAAGACATATATCTCATCCTGACGTTGCGGAACTTGAGATGGCAACAAATTCTGGAATGTCTGGTGTCTCGGGCACCCTGGACATGAGAACATCTACCTTGGGCAGTGAACGTGAAACTATAGATGCGAGCTCTTTGCCGTTAAGCGTCAGCTCGGATACTGCTTTCACGTCTTTCTACGGCAGCCAAGCCAACCTTAAGTCGAGTCGTTCAACTGCCCGGATACCATCAAATACAAACCTTCATGAGCCTGGTAGTGGAAGTGCAACCGTGCGTTCTTCTTGATGCTGAGCCGGTGACATATCTTTTAGATAGAGAATGTGCGACTGTGACCGCTACTATGTCTAAGTCCTACTCAATATGTTGTAGTATTGCGAATTAGTGAGCTATTCTACAAAAAATCTGTTTCCATAAAAAAAAAATTTAATTATACCTATGCAATCCGTATCTGGCCTA
Source organism: Copidosoma aretas (assembly GCA_030522625.1). NCBI lineage: Eukaryota > Metazoa > Arthropoda > Insecta > Hymenoptera > Encyrtidae > Copidosoma > Copidosoma aretas. The sequence goes on along the minus strand of JAPYYV010008225.1, from coordinate 1,745 downwards.
GGTCTAATAAAAAATGCTACAAAACTACAGGAAGAACTATGAAATGTCTTAGATGGGATTAAAGTTACCTTTGTTTTCGGCGTTAGCAACATGCGATTTGATACATTCTTAATATTTTCTCCCTACATGAGCAATGTATCATTTTTTGAGACGCAAAATCACGTCCAAGATTTTTATCATGCACATACCTTTAGGAGCATGAAAAAATTTAAGAATATCGAATTAATAGAAAAAAATTATTTCTTAATCCAATTTTAATTTTTCTTGATCCTAAGTGAATCTCCAAAAAATTATAATTTGTTTAATATTTTTATCGGTTAATAATATTTTTATCGGTTTTAAACAGATAACAATCAATGAAATTGTATTGTATCCCTATATTTATGTCATGAAAAACTTGAAAATGTATTAAAATTGAGTTTTTGGGACTTTGTTCATATTGTACTCAAAAATTGTAAGGTTCGCAGAGAAATAACTGAGAACATTCACTACTTAAATCAAGCCAAAAAATTAAAATTCTATCATCCTGCAATCGGAGAAATAAATTATTTTTGAGATTAGAGCCAAAAACATTAAAAATGTATATAAGTCTTTAATAAAAAAGATCATTATGTCTCAATCGTTTCGAATTTAGAAAATTTTTTGGATTTGCAGAAGTATATGAATGTCAAAAATGTTTTTCTTGAAAATGTGTCTTGAAAAAATTTTTTTTGTGAAATAGAGGTGACATAAAACAGAACGTTTCTGGAGGATCGTTGCAATACATGAAAGAAATTTGATTAAATTATGTCGATAAATTTTGAGTCGAAATTTGATTTGATACATACGAATACAATATTATCTGGTTAGGTTGACTACTAATTGCCTAATTTGTCTAAGGAATGAAAAATAAATACTATTGTGACTATCATAATTTTTATCAGTATTATTTATGCTAGTACAAAATTTAATCTATAAAATTTATATTTACAATGAAAATCATCATAGAATACTTGTTATATTATCTGTCAATGATTTTAAGCAGATACGAGATAATGTTCTGATAATTTTCTTAGTTTATTACTTATTCTGAGATTTAACAATAGTTTCTCTATGCAGCAGTTAGATGATGGCATTGTATGGCTACGACTCTTATACACTCGATGTTACTTTTATATTCTAGATTTATTACAATTCTCTCTCATTTATAATTACAAAATATTCAGTGATTTGCAAATCTTTAAAGTGGAACTTTGTCAACTTGGTAATCTTATTACTCAAGGTATAAGTGGATTCTTTTTGTAAAAAAATTTTGTTTACAAACAATTTTCGAAAATATTTATAATTAATATGACTTACTTTTTTATGAGAATAATTTAGTTTTTCTAAAAATAATCACAAAATGTTTAAAAGAAGTGACTACTGTAACGTGGAATCAGGTGGCAATGAGGTGCTTCGCGAAATTAATTTGAACTTGTTACTAGTATTATACTTTATTAACCAATTCTCGTGAAGGCAGAGTCGCGCGTGTGCTTCTATCGTTCGACCCGACGTCAACTCCCCGAATTAGCCCGATACTGACCCCCGAACCGTGGCTCGCTGGGCCCTATATACTCTCGCTCTCCCTTGCTCGAGCTCTCCGCTTGAATAGCTGCGTTGTCAACCAGGTGAGTCAGTGCGATGTGCCCCGCATATCGTACGCAACACGTCCGAGGTCGCGGCGTCGTTCGCCCTCGACGACGCTATATCTTGTCCGGTAGCTGCCG
>JAPYYV010008224.1:0-26322 GCA_030522625.1 Copidosoma aretas | reverse complement strand
TCTCCGTCCTTTCATAGGTCTCTCTAGTTTTGGGAACAAGAAAAAGTCACATGGGGCCAAATCCAGTGAATATGGTGGCTGAGGCATGACTGTGGTGTTCTTTTTGGCCAAAAAATCTCTCACACGCAAAGATGAGTGAGCAGAGGCATTATCGTGATGCAAAAGCCATGAATTGTTTTTCCACAATTCTGGACATTTTCTTCGTATTGCTTCTCGCAAACGGCACATAACTTCAAGATAATACTGTTTATTGACCGTACGACTAGATGGTAAGAGCTCCTGAGGCACCATGCCATGGTAATCGAAGAAAACGGTGAGCAAAAATTTGACGTTTGATCGAACTTACTTTCTAAGTGTTGTTATTAATGATTCTATTTACAAGGTCACTCTTTAAATCTTTATTTACACACGCCAAATCTTTCTTGCAAATCTTCTATCCTTTTCTTTAAACTATCTCTTTTACTTTCTCTATCAGTCAATCAACTGTCTCCGCGATCGTGTTTAAGTGAAATGGTTCTACTATGTGTAGAACCATTGATAGTAATGTGTTGTTAGTGTTTAATGGTAAGTCGAATTTCACCATTCAACTTTTCTATCAAGTAAAAAAGATCCTTTATGTCTTCGACATCGCACGTATCTTTACCTAAAATAGCCTAGACCAATTTATAGAATTCCCCGTCAACCAGCCGAACGCAAACTGAGTCTCCGGGAAATACAAGCAGACACGCACACGCGAAAACAATGTATGCGTCTAACATATCTGGGTAAGATGCGGTAGACGACTCAGGCATGCAAACGCAGTATGCCTTAAGTCGTGCACCGCAACAGCACAATTTATGCTCGGCAAGACACAATTTTAATAGTTGACAAGCACGGAATTTTGATTTACCGAGAGATTGCAGAAGCATATTATCGACCGACAATACCGCTGCAATATCTTTACGGGTGACAACTATCTATTAATCCTGTTATGTGCTTCAGACACCAGATCAAGGTCGTTCTCACCTAGGAAAACAATATTCCACCTGCTCCATTGAAGTGTTTATGCACGTGAAATTAAAATTTTAAGTTTAGCACACCTTTAAATATCATTATAGGCATAATCATAATTTTAAAGTGTCGAGAGTAAAAAATCTACGTGAGGATATCAAGCTGCATTATACATGATGTCGGGACAAGAATGAAACTTATTCTTAGAAAAAGGCTGTTCAATACTTGCAACCAGCAATCATAACGTGCCCGAGGAGAAAAGCGGTAGATGACTGCACGAGCCACGCGTGTTTCTCCCGTCTTAATTCCAACCCATCGCATGCGAGAAAAAATACATGCTGGCACTTGGCTCCTAAGAACTACAAAAAGCATACATTTTCTAACATCCATCTAACATGACACAACTACACAGACTTAACAATTCAATCATTCAAAGAATATTAAAAACATCATTTTACGTATTCTATTGCACGTAAATAACACTCGTTAGAACACCCTAACTACAATCATACGTACAAGAAAAACACACAACATTTTACGTGTACTTACTGCTATTCTTCTTCTTCTTCGGAACGACACCACCCGTTGCTTCCTCCGATCCCGTTTTCGGGGTTACATCAGTCCGATGGGCAGCAGCGGACACACCACCGATTGTCTTCAGATTACCAGCTCCACCTTGGTTCAATCCAACAGCTTCAAGAGTCTACTCGGGGTGACTGCTGTTGTCAGACGGTGACCGCTGCTCCTGCTTGAAGGTTTTTGGTGACAAATTTTGTCCTTTGCCTATCATCTTACACGAGCGGACGAGCACTTGTGCAATAAAGTTAATAAGAAGAAGAGAGAAAGAATGGACGAGAAAGTAGTCAGCACTGAAGAAAACACTCCGCGCTTAGCACTACGTGTACGCACAAGACACACACTATATAAGGCCCATAACCCGTTAGCGTATTAATTAGGGTACACGGGGCAAAGACAATAAAAGCAAAGTTTTAACAAGACACTATAAAAGCTTATTTAGACACAATCCTTCCATCAATCTTACTATCAATACAAATACACAGTTGTTTATAGTGGGTGGCAAGACCAAACGAACAATACCACGCTACAAGAAGAAGTGACAACGATTGCCAGGAAGGCTACTTTGAAAGTAAGTGAGAAAGAGTCCCCTAATGCCAGGCGCAGTACAGTAGAGCAGCGTCAACTAGGCCATAGCTCAACACTACCCCTGGCACTCAAAATTAGCAGCGAGCGCCAAATTCAAACCTAACAAAATATTACGAACAATTTTTTTTTAAACTAGGAGGCCTTGACAACTGCGTTCTTTGCGCGCCGACCCCCACCATTAAATCATATTCATTTCTATAATTTAAAAAAAAAATGGATTGCTTAGTTTTGGTATATTACAACATGTTTTCTTTTTTTTTCATTGTATAACGTATTATTTAATTTTTCATAGTCAATATCTTAAATTTACCTGCGCTTGACCAGTCCCAGCCAATCAAAAACTTGGAAAGCAGACTTCATCTGAACCCGATGGATTTTTTCAAGAAGGATTGTCTATTCAGTACAATTCACCAGCAAATGTATATTGCTGAAAGTATCATATACTTCTTATACTTATTAAAAAATCACTTTAATATAATGTATGTACATGAGGCATTTCGCGTCAAATCGCACAGGCTGCGCTAGAGACCACTTTTCATCCTTTCATTACAGTATCAAATTCATGAGGGAGAGAAATCGATGTAAGCATTTCCGACGTATTTAAACCTTAGCTTATCGATTAAATCATTAATATTACAAAAAATCAACACAGCCCAAAAAAAATATAAAACATGGTATATCTTTGAAAGAGTGTCTCAAATCTTTTTTTTATTATTCAAAACGACAGAGGAGGTTTTTGTACGTTGATATAGTGATTTCAAGAGTGTCTACTACTATATTATTCGAGAAATTTAACTCTAAAGGCTATATATACACTCGTGCCGCCGTAACGGACTGCCTGGCGGCGCGGTGCAGCATTCGTACCATATCTTACGTTTGATAACAATGCAATATTCTTGATCAATTTTTCATAATAAATTATTGAAATTTTTACGTAGTAATAAATAATTTTTATTCATTTTAACTTGAATATTTTTCACTATTACATATTTTCTTGTATTGTATACAAAAAATTAAATGTTTTTCTTACCTTTGCAGTTTTCTTGGTAATAGTAGATTATTCAATTTTTGGATAGGAAAGTTTCGGAAAAGTTGGAAATATGAAGCTTAAAGATGTTTGATAGCTTGAATGTGTTTTCATGAAGAGGGATAAATGCATGATAGCGAATAGTTCCTGGTATCATTTTAGCCTTATTGACCCTTTCTTCAAATTTCAATGCAGCTTCCTTGTAAGAGTCTTTATCACTGAAGAATACCTCGACTTATTTGCTCTGGCCTTTTGCCTATTTATAAAGATCTTCAGCTTTTAATATTCGATTTTGAAAAGAGTTTTGTAGGCTAGCTTTCCTCGTGCCTCTTTTCAAATTCGCACCAATACCGTCACACCCACTCTTTCCATGCGCAGAGGGAAAAAAATGCCATTCAGCTTGAACATTTAAACCTCTTTTGTGGAAGAGAAGATTTTAAAAGGTGGTTTTCTTTTTGATGTATTGAGAGGCTCTATCTGTTAAGGAGGCTCAACACACCATATATAGTCAACAATGAATATAGGTATAGTCATAACCACAGCCATATATGTACCGCGCGTTTTGCAGACGACGCTCTAACCTATTATTCTTTACTTTTCCTGTAGTGTCTATACTTCAGATGGAAATATCTAAATAAAATCCGCAGCAAACTACACCTTTCTTGTGTTTGATTGAAAAAACGTCATATGAACTATATGTTACTAGTTTTTTGTTAATGTTTAAGGTGATTTGAGAAAGTGTTGATGTGATTACCGGTAAAAACAGAGCCAGTCTTCATAATAGCCTATGTATAAGACGCTCACTTTTAACGTGTTTTACTATAAAGTCCTTCATGCCAGGCATAACACGACTTATATCATCACTGTTATAAAAATCTTGGACCTAAGAAACGGTATCATCCACAAGAACTTCACCTTTTTTTTTAACAGGTTCTGAAAGGAACCCCTTTTCAGCAAATAACTTTTTCGATAAACGAGCTTCATGATTAGAGCAACCAAATACTTTTTTTAAATCTCTGATCGACCAAAATTGTGGAGCTAGAGTAAGAATTTAAGTTCTCTCACTACTTCACGTTAATTCTGAGAATTTTTTTTATGTTACTTAGGACTGCGATCCCCGCTGTGTAATAGTCCAATTGATCATGATGCATCTTATCATCATTATCACTCACGGGAGGATCGACATCATTTGTTAATCTATGATTATACATTTAAGATCCACAACCAGAACAGATTCTTGCTGATTCTGGGATTGCTGAATACTGAGCTCGTTTAGTTGATGGAAATTTAACCAACTGTTTTGTGGGTTTGCTCAAATTTAAAGGATTGATGCACTGTGACTTGAACACTGTATCCATCCAAATAGATTATAATGTAAACAAACAAACTGACATAGAAATTGAATAAGTTACTTTTTATTAAAAAGCCAATTCCTGAACCTTGAGTTATACTTACAAAATTTTTTCAAAATTTGATAAACTTTACAAAGAATAGCAAACACGCAAAGTACGTCGTCCCAGCAAATAAAACTAAAATTATTGATTGCCGTTGCATGTATCACAATTAATAGAACAATTAAAATGGGTGCTGTAAATGAGCTCAGAAGAGGAGAACCGAGCCTGATATCAACGCTTATTAATATCATGCCGAAATAATTATTCTGAAAAACAATACAATATTAACATCAACTCATAATATTAGGCTAACGAATCGGACTTTTCGTTTCGACGAGTCACGAATTGCCATATATAGCACGCACGCCACGCTGTGCCGCACCGTACCGCACGGCAGTCCGTCGCGGCGGCATAAGAGTATAGACTTTGGCGTTTGACTTCTCGAACAATGTAAGAGTGGACACTCTTGAAATCACTATACCAACGTAAAAAAACCTCCGTTTTCGTTTTAAATGATAAAAAAAAGATTTGAGACATCCTTTTAAAGATATAACATGTTTTATAGTTTTTTGGTGTTATCTTGAATTTTTTTTTGTAATTTTAATCAATCCATCGAAAAGCTGAGGTTAAAATACGTCGGAAATGCTTACTTCGATTCATCTTCCTCATGAATTCGATACTAAAATTCAAGGATGAAAAGTGGTCTCTTGCACAGCCTGTGCGATTTGACGTGAAACGCCTTATATATATATATATATTTATACATGTTTCTTTAACACATAGTCCACATCATCTACGTATTGACTGCGTATTTCACAAACAAATAATCATTGGTCTTTCTAACCAATATGTTACCATCATCGGATCCACGAAGTATGTGTGTAATTATTCAATAATAAGTACAAACTGTCGTGATTTTGTTACTGTTATAAAATAATCTGCACTAGAAATTGTTACAAGCTACAAATTTTGAATACGATGCACATTTCAAAAATGAACAACACTGGCCAGTTAATTAATGGATCTTATGCCTGTATTCTCTGGATTTCTATTATTAATTGTATCAAATGTTTAATCCATTCATTATTATTTTACTTGATTATTTCTGGACACTGACTACAATACTTCTACTTGCTCAAGTTTTACATTCTAAGCGGTATTTTTTTACGGTTATTAATATTGCAGCAACAATTGAGTGTTTTTTTTGGCAATTTTTTCATAAGTATTATTTTTACTTCATGTAATAAGTATACATAATTTTTAAATAATTTAACTTTGCGTGAAATCAAGGGATAAAAAAAGACATATCATAGTATCGATCATGCGACGCGTAAAAATGTTGACACATGGTTAAAGATAAAAAAAATATTATCAAAATATAATAATAATGCATCAATAATAACTAGTTAAACAATAAGACCAAGAGTTTTAATCGCATAAATACTCCAAAAACTGTAAATACGCCTCTGTTACCCTGCATATCTTACGAAAAGAAATTCTATTTAGTATTGGCTTTGATGATGACAGTAAAATATTTCAAGCCTAAACATTCGATAAATTTAGTGTTTATTAAAAAAAACCACTGTTTTTACATGGCTAGTTGTAGGTTGCTTTATCTAAATGCAAAGCTTAAGATCGCATTGATACCCCGACGAGGACAAACATGACTCACGATTCACGACAAAACATAGCATGATTCATAATACCTGTCGAAGGCTAACACCATTCAAGAAATCTAAGTAATACTAACACTATCCATTCTGGGCTGTCGAAGACTAACATCATTAAAAAATGCAGTTAAAAAATAACATAATGTATCCACGGCCGTCGGAGTCTATCGTGATTCATCTTGCACAATTGAAAAGTAATGCTATTTTTCCACGAAATCAAGATACTAATCTGATACTAAATTTTAGCTACTAATTTTTTTACTTTGCTTTTTTTTTACAATTCCAAACAATTTAAGCAATATATAATTCGAATAATCTGCGAATGAATGGTGCTTTTCAAAGAGTAATATCAATTTGTTAGCAGCAGTGTTCTTTTCTTCGAAACAATTACATCGTATATTACAGTACGACTAAATTTATTTGTTAATTAAACGATAAGAGAAAGAAATTATTAAATTACTGTGCTAGAACAGCAATCTGGTTGCATTCTCTCGTCTAGGGATTTTTCACTTTTGGCAACCAAATTTATATTGTGCGATTCAGTAAAAATCATCGTAGTAACCATGGAGAAAAATAATGTTTTACTAGTAAAAAGGAATTTGTAAACAGTAAAAAGTACCTAAATGACGAGATTACCGTTCTAGCATAGAAATTTTTATAACGCTTTCTCTCTGTAAAATACTATTCAATAAATTATTCAATTTAGTCGTTAGATGGATCACGAGAGATACACCATCTGTTAAGCAAGAATAATTAAAAGAATAATTATTCTTTGGGTTTGTTTCCCATACTGTTAAATCCTGAAAATAGGTCTCTGGTATATTATTTCTCTTTGACTATTACATTCCATTAGTAACTTTACAAAGAAATATTTAAATTTTTAGTTTCTATTGCATACTTTCACTTCATAATTTTATTTATACTTTAATTGGTAATATCTCTGCAACTAGACGCAAGATCATTTTAAAATTGAGATATAATATTCTTGAAAAATCAACCCATAACATATTAGTTTTTTTGCAGAAAACTGTAAACTTATTACAGCGAATAGTCCAAAATAGTGATAAACATGACGTAAATCCCCATAAGGGGCCATGAATAACAAAGAAAAAGACACGGACTTTAGATCAAAAAGTCTCCAATTTCAACTACACTTTTAGAGTACAAGAAATATTTGTAATTGTTATGAACAAAAACGTACTTTATAGCTATTTAAGACCAATAAATATTACTTCAGGTAAAATATTATAAAGACGTATTAAACAATTCGTATTTATTTAGACAGTTGCGTGCGCAACAGCAGTACCTGATGTGCACTATATAGTCTTATACCTGCACATTATGCTTGTATGCATAGGACTTGAGCCCGTTAATCTTCATAAATAAATAAATACATTAATTATGGTTTATTTAAAGCAAAGACATTCATGCGTTTCGAAAATACTTTTTCTGTTGACAATTGTGATATAAAACAAAGGAGTCGTGCTTTACATTTTTGAGCTACATTTTTTACAAAAACGGCCGATTATTTGAGGATAAAACTACAACCATAAGAAGAACTGACAATAATACAAATTATGTGACCCTTTTTCAGTAAGTGGCGAATGATGTTACTGATGGACAGCCCGAGACGAATTATATTATTCATCGATGGTTTATCCCGAATGGTGTGAGTTTCTTACGGCGCAAAATAAATTATGATAGTCTTTGACGGCCCAAGACGAAGTACGGTATTCTTTGAATGCGCGAAATAGACCGCGATAGTCTTCGATGGCCAGAGACGAATCATGTTAGTTTTTGTCTGCGTATTGTTGATGATGTTACTACTCGACATCATGAAATGAATCGTATTAGTTTTTGTCAAATGATCGTGGATCCTGATAGCCTTCTTAAACATGCGTGGATGATGTTGGTTTTCGTTGGCTTTCGAATCATGTTAATCTTTGTCGGGATGTCGGTATTAACATATCAAATTAAACAAATTCCAAAATGGTGGCAAAAATATTGTTTAAAACGTACTTCTTAACCTTTAAGTTAATTGATTTCCTTGTATTGTACGACTACAAAAATCAAACGTTAATCCAAATGGATAAATCTTATAGTGTATTGTTCACACATTTTATATTATGCGAAACAAAACAGCAACAAAATGGTTATAGGAATATTCTGCATTTATACAATATTATCACACGAAATGATGGGATATTATATGATAAGTGTACCAGTATGATGATACATGATAAGTTATGTTACAACATTATATGTTGAATCTTATGTATGATTAGATAAAAACCTAACTTTTTATGTGGATTCTTGTAAATAACACAGCAACACAAAATTATACAACAAATCAGAAACAGAAACACTAATAAGGAATAAAGAACGACAAACTTGGTGAAAACAGAGAACATTTATTCATAAAATTATTGACGTTTTGTCGATGCCAATGTCGACCTCTTTATAAATCTAAAACATTTTTTAATTTAAATTTAAAATTAAGAAATTATTGTTTTACAATGGTTAACAAACCGAATGTAATGTTACATAGATACGTTTTTACGCACTTTTACAGATGGCGCGTCCCCATCAACACCACGGAGATAACATTTTTAACAGAAAAACATGGCTTACAACTAGCGAGTTACTATGATAGCAAAAAACACTAATATTTTTGTCTGTATGTTTTTAGTGCGTTAAATTCGAATCTGCCGTCAGAATTGCTTTATTAAGTTGGGTTATCGAGATATCCTAATATGAAAGTGCAAGAAACACTATCATTGGCTTATTCCACGTGATGTAACATCACTAGGTATTTTTTTTTTGAAAACCGGAGGAGCATCACATCAAGGAACTATCCTGTTTCTTGTAAAATAAACTTTAAATTGACGGAACTTATTTTTCTTTTTATCGTGAAATGATAATTTTAAATTTGTTCCTTGCAAATTCACAGGAATCCAAGCCCAACGTAGAGTATTATTTACCTCTAAGAGCGGATTTTTTTCAAAACTCCTATGTTGACTGAAGTAACTGTATACGCGTTTTAGAGGTAGTTGATACGAATTTGCTTTTAGTTTCTGCACATTAAAAATGGCGCATTCAAAATGTCAGACAAAAAACACCCTACTTACACCATAAGGATTCGATTTTCCGATGAATTTGTCTGAATTTGTGATATGTAGTACTTATCGTTATATTAATAGCAATTGTTCATGAGCACAGAGGCCAAAAATGAACAGTTTCGGGGTATCGAGTACACAAAACATCAAAAACTTCGGCCAAATCATTGGCACAAAGCTTCCTTATTTACATGACTACTGGCCTTTACTTTTTCTTACTCAATTTCCCTTACGTATAATTTTCAAAACATCTCATACTACCTACATAATTTATTGCTAGGATAGAATGAAAACGATAATTGGATTATACCTACCTACTATACCTGAAAGTATGAGTGTGTATTAAGGGATACCTCATTTTATTTAAATAGGCAATCGAAAGAGAGAAAAATTTCATGCCAAAAACTTTGCGTGTCAATGATCAAGTGTGACATTATTAAAAAATTTATCTTACAAACTCGAAACCCATAAACCTAAAACTTTTAAATCCTAATCTGAAAAACTCTGCAAACCTTAAGACTAAAAAACTAAGATTTAGCATTGAAAAATTCCTTTTAAACCACACCTAACAATTGCATTTAAAGATGTATCTATGAGTTGGAAAACCATACGCCTACGAATTAATCAGTCGATTCAGCTGGTGGTGGACGCAGCGGCGACCGGTGTGACGCAGAAGGGGGTCACCTGATGGAGAAAGCAGCGGTTGCAGATGCGCAAACTTTGTGCTAATAAGTTGGCAGCAGTTTTTTATACTTTGCGTCCTTGATATCTCGGAAACTGTTTATTTTAACGTTTGTGCTCATGGGCAATTTTTTCAAGATAATGATAAGTACAACAGATCAAAATTCAGATGAAACTATCGGAAAAAAAATCCTGAACGTCTGAGCGGGATCCTGTTTGCCAGCCATTTTGAATGCGCCATTTTTAATGTTTAGAAACTAAACGCTTATTTGTATCAGCTACCTCTGAAACACTCAACAGTAAATTCACTTATCATAAGGGTTTTTAGAAAAATCCTCTCCTAGAGGAATATTATAGTCTGCGTTACTGCAAAAAAAATTTCCTACCTCGGGCACTTTTACAACCCTGGTACACCCTCGGTAAGAAAAACAGCGTTCGCCTCTCATGTGCATCCGACCGGTATTTCGCAAGCGCCCTCGGGCCCAGGGACCGCCCTGGAGAGATGTACATTTGTGACGAAAACTACTATTTCTTACCATGGGCGCAAAATCTTTGCACCTCGGGGCTGCACTTTGGGCCCAAAGTATGCCCACGGGCGCAAAGTTTGACTTTGCACCCTCGGAAAGAAAAACGTCGCTCGCACGTCGGGCACAAACATACAAGAACCCCGCGCTTTAGGTGTGATTTTTTTTACTTTGTGCCTATGGTACGAAGCTTACTATTTTAAACTTTCTCTCGTTACCGTAAATGTTCTGAAGATTGCTAAAAAAACTCTTGATATAGTAACTATGAAAATACAATTCTTAAAAAACTCTTTTTTTTTTAAACAATTCATGAAACCATCCATATTGAAGCTAGGAGTTTGCAGAGTTTTTTAAAAAACTTCTTAATCCTAGGATGTTACATCACCTTAAATATGTCAAAAAACGATATTTTTTGCACTTTAGGTTAGGATATCTCGAAAATCTGACGTGATAGAGCGATTCTGATGCCAGATTTGGATTCAGTAAATGCAAATCCTTCAGAAAGGTATACTCTTGTGTATTTTTCCTGGCCCTTGTTGAGCTATGATATTTTTACTTGTATTAGGTACTTTAACGAAACATAGTTCTCACACAACTTCTTTCATTTGTATTGGAAGACAGTAAAGCTTTGTTTTCTGCATATTCCACGTGCTAACTTTCATATTTTAATATATTTATCATTTTGACTGAATGTTTATTTCATGAGTATAGTCCTGCATACATAAGTTCTTACACACGTAGACAATCAAAATTAACAGATATAATCTTTTTTTAGACATCATACAAATATGGTTATTACATCAAAAAAGTTTCAACATTTTGCAAAAATTTCAATTTATTAGCTCACCTGGATTCAAACAATAACTTTCTGTAATAAAAAATAGTAACAGAAACATGATTATCGTCAAAACTGTTATACTTTAATTTTTTTTTGGTCACTAAATTATTTGAATGTTCCTTGCTTTCGCTTTAACGCTCGAAAAATCTCAAGAAAAATTTTTAATGATGTTGAAATATATTATTAGAAATGAATTTTTTACACATATAATTAATATTTAAAATTAGTCAAAAATTAAATATAAATGGACAAATATTGTCTGAGGAAAGATTTTTTTACTTATTTCATAGTTATTTGTGGCTTATCAAGCAAGAGTATGTTAGGATGAAATCTATTACTTTTTTTATTTCAGAAGACGCAAGCGTGAATACGTTTTTGCCGCATCCTAACAATTACGTCAAAAACAGCTCGGCTTCACGTACTTATTTAAAAGACATTTACGATTAAAATAAAAACCTCGCTAAAAATGAGTCCATTAGTGAATTTAACATGCAGACTAGGATTATAAAAAGAAGGTACCTCATAAACATATTGTTAGAGGAGATACCTTAATTTAAATGTAAAAAATGACCGTCATTTACCATATTTGCAGCCACGTGATAGCTCTGTTAGTAGCACGTCTGCCTACAGATCTTGATGGTCGGGGTTTGATTCCCACCTTAGGCAAAAAATTTTCAATTAAAGAAAAATTTTTCCACAGTGGGAATTGTGAATCCCTCCTAACCCACTGATCATCTACCGTTAAAAAATACTAATTTAGTAAACTACCGTATATATATATACCGTGTGGCGTAATATAACAATGGTTGTCAAAATGGCATGTCTGAGCCCTTAGGGGGCCATGATGAATATGAAAAAAAAAAAAAAAACCATTATTGCGTGATATGGGTCTAGACGTTTGAGTTATATATTTGCTACACAGGCTGAAAAATATTTTTTACTGCTTTTATTAACAAAACAGTAACAAAACTAGGTAATTCATATGCCGAAGTAGGTTAGTATTATTATAAAAAAACTATGTACTTTTAAAGGCCCTAAATAGATACTTTGAAATTGATACGATGAGTTTCATAGTTTCAATTACAGATAAACCCAATGACTAATGGTTGTATATTAACCGTTAAATAAATCTAAAAGCGGTATTGTACATCAACAACATTTACGACTTCTTTTTAATTTTAAATGATGTAACGCTGAACCATATTATATTGTTCGGTGTAGTTGGGGTGGCGGGGTGGGGGGGGGGGGGGGGGGTGGGGGTCCCAAAAGGGTGTCTGAGAGGGGGCTACAGGTGGCCAAGGGCTGCTAAGGAGGCAAGATAGGGCAAGTTTATTATTATCATTAGGGAAAAAAAACATCGAAATAATCGTATCTCGTAAGGTGAGCAAGTAGTGCTTAGTAGGGGTCGGGGCAGCCGAGAGGGGGCAGGCAGAGGGGGCCTAGCTACCAGTAAAATCCTCACAACCTCAGTATAAAGCAAGATTTATAAAAATCTATAAATATGTAAACATAATATATCTACGTATAATCAATGCTAGACTGTGTATCTAAAATATTCCACCAATTTTTGAAAAAATGCACTATTTACAATATAGCACTAAGTTTTCAAGCTTTAGTGTCGGAAGAATTACGATGTCTTTCGTATCAGCAAGGACCCAATTTTAATGTGTGTCTGCCTGCCGAGCACGATTTTAGATGGTAGATCGCAGACAAAATTGTAATCTTTTATCGAAGACAGTTTATAAACAAATAGATATTTGCTTTTTTTTGGCAGAAAAAAATGTATTTTTGTATGTAAGCTTATTTTAAACAACAAGTTATTGTAAGGTATATTTCTGGACCCAATAACTTTTATATTAAAAAATCACAAGCTTTAAAAACATCTTTGTTATCCGATTTCTGATACCTTGTACTATAGGGCCAGATTATTAACTTTCAACTTAAAACCTTTAGAATATAAGCCAACGATAGTATTTTAAGATTACGCAAATACAAGTTTAGTGTATTCTGTTTTCCCTTTCTACCATGGTGAAAAGACCGTGTACTTTTCATGTAATCGTACGGCCTCCATGCAATACAATAAATAAGTATGTATAAAGGTAAATAATCTATTGTCCCAAGAGTACATATAGAATTATTAAAAGATTTTATTGATCTGATAGGGCGAGTTGTGGAAACATACGAAGTAGTTAGTCTTTGAAAATGCACTTTTATTACGTCAGTGCAAATCGTACTTGAAAATTCAGAAAATTTCACCGAGTGTGACTCGAACACACAACCTCCTGCTTACCGGACAGTCGCTCTACTAATTGAGCTACCGAGTGGCTGCAAATTCTGTACACTATAGGTTAAAATTAATTTTATTCTCGCAAGTAAAGTATATAATAGAGCCATAACTAGATCGAAGACTCAGTAAATAGGTAAGTATAATGGTAAATTATCTTACTCTCCCAAGGGTGCATATGAAATTATTCTAAAATTTTATTGGTCTTATATAGTGAATTGTAGAAACTTACGAAGTAGTAAAAATACACTTTTATTACGACAGTGCAGATCGTAATTAAAATTAAAAAAAAATTTCCCCGAGTCTGGCTCGAACACACAACCTCCTGCTTACCGGACAGTCGTTCTACCAATTTAGCTATCATAGGGCTGCGAATTTCATACACTAAAGGTTTAAATTATTCTTATTCTCGCAAGTAGAGTATATAAAAGAGCCTAACTAGATCGAAGACTCAGTAAATAAATAAGTATAAAGGTACATTATTTTTTTGAATAAGTATAGAATTATTAGGAAATTTTATTGACCTTATAGGGCGAATTATAGAAACTTACGTAATAGAAAGTCGTCATTCTCAGTTACGATTGGCACTATTGTAATTAAAGTGCACTTTTAAAGACTTACTACTTTGTAAGTTTCTGCAATTTACTCTATGAGATCAATAAAATTTTCTAATAAATTCATATGTACTCTTGGAGCAATAAAATAATTTACCTTCATACTTATTTATTTACTGAGTCTTTGATCTAGTTATGGCTTTATTATATACTCTACTTGCGATAATGAAATTATTTTGGACCTATAGTGTATGAAATTCGCAGCCCCACGGTAGCTTAATTGGTAGAGCGATTGTCCGGTAAGCAGGAGGTTGTGTGTTCGAGCCACACTCGAGAAATTTTTTTTTTATTCTCAATTACGATTTGCACTGTCGTAATAAAAGTGCATTTTTAAAGACTTACTACTTCGTAAGTTTCTACAATTCGCCATATAAGACCAATAAAATTTTCGAATAATTCTATATGTACTTTTGGAGCAAGAAAATAATTTACCTTCATACTTATATATTTACTGAGTCTTCGATCTAGTTATGGCTTTATTACATACTCTACTTGCGAGAATAAAATTTATCTGAACCTAAAGTGTCTGGAATTTGCAGCCCCTGAATAGCTCAATTGGTAGAGCGACTGTCCAGTAAGCAGGAGGTTGTGTGTTCGAGCCACACTCGGAGAAAATTGTTTTCAATCTCAATAACGATTTTCTCTTTCGTAAAAAAGTGCATTTTAAACGACTCACTACTTTGTAAGTTTCTACAATTTGCTCTATGAGATGAATAAAATTTTCGAATAATTTCATATGTACTCTTGGGGCATTAAAATATTTTACCATCATACTTACTTATTTACAGAGTGATTGACCTACTTATTGCTTTATTACCCACTCTACTTGCGAGAATACAATTAATTTGAAACTATAGTGTATGGAATTTGCAGCCCCTCCGTAGCTTAATTGGTATAGCGACTGTCCGGTAAGCAGGAGGTTGTGTGTTCGACTCACAGTCGGGGAACATTTTATCCATTTTTAATTACGATTTGCACTGTTGTAATAAGAGTGCATTTTTAAAGACTTTTAACTTCGTAAGTTTCTACAACTCGCCCTATAAGGTCAATAAATGTTTCTAATAATTCTACAATACAGTCAATATTTTGCCACCAAAGGTTTTTCATTTATTAAGTTCTATCTAGGATCAGTTATTATCTTATTGCTTGCTAAACATAATTGTTAATGGTGTGTTGCTGTTTGAGGGGTCAATTATTTAAGGTTAATCAATATTTTACACTGATTTCAAAGCGGTTTCTTTTTAGTGTTTACAATGCTTCGATATATTTTTACAAATGTTTATCAAAGTATTCATGATAAGCCCACTATTTTCTTACAATAAAGTTTCAGTCATCAAGAAAATTAGCCCCCTCGTTTTTTAATGTCTAGGACTTTATTACAAGAAAAGGAGAGGCTCAATACATTTAATTCATATAAAATTTTGTGTTAAAATATATCAAAGAATTACAATTTTTTTTGTATATGTGTTATTGACAAGAATCTGACTTTCTAGACCGCAACCTATCATCTTAAGAATGTTTAGCAGGCGAAAATATATATAAAAATTCTCACTCGTCTTTCCTAATAGCAAAGGCAGCGCGACCGTACCTGGCGTCAAAACGTTACGCATTAGACTAGCTGGCGATAACATTTTAATTTTTTGATTTGCCATTATTATGTAAAATTAAAATTTCATACTGATCTTTATTATATCGTAAATTTATGTATATTGGCTTAAAATTTATGAAATTATGAAAATAATAAGCACAAAAAAAAAGTCAGCACGCTGTAGCAATACCATAAAGGTAATGATGAAAATTTGCATGCTACAATTTATTTACTAAGTGACAGCATATTAATTTAGTTCCATAAATAAAGAGGAATCAAATTTACGTACAAATTAAACTAAAAAACAGTAAAAGAAAATTAAAATCATGGAAAAAGAAAATTAAAAAACAAAGTTTATCCTTATCATTGAGACATCTTTTTCTTATTATCTCACTTATCGTATTTGTGATTTTAATTGCGAATATATAACAAAAACCCAGATTGTGGTGTATCATTCTTTATTTGTACTATTTATACATACTGATAGTTTCATTATTTTGGACAGCGGAAATAGGATGTTAAGGACATCAAATAGGCAAGTTTATATTTCGAAAGAAGTTGAATTATCCTGATTATATGCATACAAGCAAAAAATTAAACCTTAAAGGCCTTTGATACTTATGATATCTTTTGTATATAAAACTAATTAATGAACTATAAGACCTTATAAAACTATAATATTTTAAACTCAACTGAACAAAAGTTTTCCAACATCGAAAATCATCAAGACTAGCCACATTGTACTTACTTTAGTAAAGTTCATGCAAACAAAAATTTAAAACAATTATAAGAGAAAATGCGAGTTACCAACATCGAGCCACTGACTTTTGCGCAGCGCTTTGAGAAGAGAAAGTAAAGTATAGTTACACAAGGGTCTACTGCCAGGGTATATCAGTGGGTCGTTGTTGACGAATTTTTGGCAACGATGCTACTTTCTGAGTCCTCTTGCAAGTATTCCATTTTTTACTTTATTGTATTACTACATCATTGTCTCACATTACATATTCGAATAACGTTTCTTGGAAAACTTTCCCTTGTACTGCCTTAAAAGCAATATGTAAGCATGTAATTATTATCACAATTTTTGTATCAGTATTCGAATGAATTTTTCATCTGATTCTAATGACTTATGGCTTCAATTAACTTATTCTTTAAATCAATGAGAAACAATAAATTTGTTGATATGCAAGTGATGTACTGAATTCGTTAGTGTGCATGCATACGGAGATAAAGAGTACGGGTAAAACGCAAATTCGCATGTGGAAAAGTCCATGGTGAGCGGGCACTAGCATTTACACTACACAGTTGATACTCTGGCCGCGTAGACGCAATGAGTAATCGGCATTTGCTAATGCCAAGGAAAAATTTCATGGAGGCATTGGCTTTTTTTCCATTGCGATCATGCGACTTGACTTGTAGGAGTGTGGTCTCCTCCCGGTCTCTTCTTTCTAGTCTTCTCTATCTCTTTTGTACCTCGTACACTAATATGCACGAGTATACATATGTATAGATAGGCAGTACAAGGTGCGGAATTAGGAAGACACGTGTACGCTCTGATTTTCTGAAGATAAAGAGAGTGGGGGAGCTGGAGACATACGCCCTACTCCTCCAAATAAGAATGCATAGTGGTCATGGAGAAAAAGCCAATGCCTTAATGCAATCTTGCCTTGGCTATAGCGTAGGCCATATAATCGTCGCATCTCTCACAAGTATCGGGAGTAAGAAAAAATCCCTATTCTTTCTACTGCGAGCATTAAGCCAGCCTCGCTGCTTATGTAGCCATGCCAGTACCTATTTGCTGCCTTACTTGAGCGGTTGTACACCAGTCACAGGTTTCACTAATAAAAGCTCATTTCTGTACTCAGGCCTTGTCTCATCTGAACTCCGTACTAACTATCATCGCTGGCAGCCGTGGGAGTGCCACACTAAACCGGTTTCCCACATTCGTGATCCTGACTACGTGAAGAAGTGTGCAAAAGCTGCCGACCTCACAGACCTGCCACTCAGCGGGCTTTTTTTCTGTGCGTCTTTTTAGTCAGCGAGCCTCACCTATCCTCGGCTTCAGGCGACTGTGCGCGATGTCCTCATCAACTTGCCTACCTGGTGGTGTAGCGTTTTATCGACTCATCGAGCTGACCAGTTGGCCGTTTCATCGCGCGAATTCACGCAATCGACTTATTTTATAGAAACACCTCCCCCTCTCGTAAACACGCATGTGTACTTAGAATTTTCTCCACACTAAGTGCATTATTTATTTCTTTTTGTGGCTTCAAGCGATTCATTTTGTTGACCTTCTTTCACGAACTTTTGAAAAACTTTTTCTACAAATTTCGAAAATGATGTTTACCAATATTAAAAAAACAATTTCTCCATTTTTTGTTCACTAAGTAGAACATTCTCTTCTAGTTTTTCCCTTTGATTATTTTGTTGACTTTTCTTTTCTGAAACAAGTAGTGTTTCGTTCGTACATCAATGCCGGGTTGCTTTAGCTTGTTGTATTGCACCTGTGTGTGCAAGTTAGTCTTAATCTTGAAAATACTGATATTTTATTCAGCCGTTTCAATAATATGTCGTAAGTATCGTTGCTTTTCGTTAATTGTACCGCACCTGTGTGTGCAATCGAGTTTATTCTTGAAAACTCCGACACACTTTTTGGCCTTGGATCGTGCAATCGATCAGCTTAGGGCAGTCATAGCTGTGGCCACATCAAAAAATAATGAACTTGCTCGATCTCCGACAGCTGCCCAAGTTCTTAAGTAGAACCTCATAAAGCGTACAAAATCTCCAATTCGTTACAGAAAGACCATAGGCTCTAGTTTGCTCAGTAGGAAACAAACTTAAAAAACGCCAGTATCGCTAGCTCTGCAACTAAAGCATATAACATCACCGAAAAACTTGATGAGGACGCGATAAGTCTAGTCTTTGATCTTTAAGATGCAGTTTCGCGACTGACTGATCTCTACGAACAGATCAAAGCATGTTTAGTGTTCACCTTCCGTGGCTTGTCAGTGGATTGCCCCAGACAGATTTTAAATGGTTAGCTTTCTCTCAGAAGGAAGCCCTCCTTAGTATATTGATGTGCACTTTCTTTGGGTACTGGATGCAGGAAGGATGTCCTAAAGACTATTTTTTTAGAAAAACTATTCCCCACTGTCGTGCGGCCTTGTCAGTCTCAACGATTACAGACCTAACAAAACTCGCAGAAACAGCAGATAAATACATGTTTTTTATAGCATTGGACACTTCTTACATGAGCTTGGTCACTCCTGACCCGATTATGTCTTGCGTCAACGACCTAAAAACAGAAATAGCTCGAATTTTATCTAGAGCTCACTCTTAGGAGAAAAACCGGAATTGATCCCCAAGTCGCGGGCGTTCAAAATCGCGTGATTGTAGATCCAACGGTAATGATAAGGACAGAAGTGGCCGACTGTGTTATCTCCACAGAAATCACGGTGGTCAGGCTTATCTTTGCCGTGGTGATTGCTCGTGGTCTTCGTGCCCTTAGGAAACTAAAGTCTCTTCCTTGTACAGAACCGGCGAGCGGAGAAACCCTAAAATCCAAGCGTTTCCACATTCGTGACAGCACTTTAGGGCTCAACTGTCTGGTAGACACATGTGCGAAGATCCTTGCTCCGTGACCACGACAGTAACGCTAGGCCTACTAATTCCAGACTCTACTCTGCAAATAACTCTCCAATCACCACTTATGGTGAGTAGAATCTGTCGCTGGATCTCCGACTCAAAGGCCGTTTCCCTTTGAAATTCCATCGTGCTGATGTTGACAGTCCTATTATAGGAGCTAATTCCCTGCATTTATATGGACTCATGGTCGATCCAAAGTAACGCAGGATTATCGACCCTCACTTGAACACTTTCTCGGCAGCTATCTTGAACATGCCAATTTCTCTTAAATCAGCATTTTTAGCATAGAATCCGATTTCTCTAGCCTGTGGGTTGACTTTCCCGAGGTGACCAGTGGAAAGCCTTCAAATCTTTTAACTGAGCAGGACACTTTTCACTATGTTAATATTAATGGCCCTCCAGTCACCGAACGTACCAGACGGTTTAATCCGGAGAAGTACGCAATTGCTCGAGACAAATTTGAAAAATTCGTCAAGCAGGGTACTTGTAGATACCCCAAGGTTTTTTTGGCCAGTCGTATCCACATAGTCATAAAAAAAGACGAGCCTTGGCACATTTGTAGAGATTATCGACATCTGAACGCTTGTAGTACAGTCCCTGAGAAGTTTCCTATACCCTACATTCATAATTATTCTGTCTTGCTTCAGGGTAAAAAAATTTTCGCGAACCTTGACCTTTACAGAGCTTACTATCAGATTTTCATAGCTCCTACAGATGTTTTTTAAACTGATTCTGAAGCCGCACCAGTACCTTTTTGGTGCCTTACTAAAGCGGTTGTATACTCGTCATAAGTTCCACTAATGAAAGCTCCTTTCTATACTCAGGCCTTGTCTCTTCTTCTGTCCATACAACCTATCACTGTTGGCTGCCGAAGGACTACCGCCCTTACCCAGCTTGCCACAAAAATACTTCTCCATTTCAATCACCAGTTCTTACTCCCCGTTCACGACTTTTTCTCGCACCCTTTTGTTTCTTCCGTTTTTCGTAATTGAGCGCCATAACCGCTATTGGCGCCCATCCATCGTGCATTCTCGTAATCGTGTGTGATGTTCGTGCAGCCCGCCCATATGAAATCACCAATATGTCTCTCCTTTACATTCATAGAGCTTTCTTTTCTTTGTGATAGATGAAAAATTTTACTTAAGATCTCCCTATATCATATAGTTAATTTGTGTGCAGCATAAATAATAACCCCCTTCGCCGCCCCCCCTCCCACCGAAAATTTGTAGAATAAAATTTTGCGTAAGAAAAGGCTAAATACACGCCTATGCTTTAACTTTTTAATAGATGAATGGGTCCACTCACGTCTCCTCATGCCCTTCCATGCACCAACGTCCATCCAGGCAGCCCCTACTTGCTTCTTGGCCTCCAAATGGTGGCCCCGCAGCCCCACCATGCCCCCTCGCACAAAATCTCGTAAAATTCTTTCGTTTTTTCTCTTATTATATACATTTTTTGTCCCACCTCCCCAACCCCTACAGCTCCTCCCACTTTTGCTCCTTAACACCCCCTCATGATTTTCTACGCCTGCCGGGGAGTAACGTAAAAGTCTTTCGTTTTCTCCCCTACTATAAACATTTCTGGCTCCCTCTAAAGCATTTACGAAATGTATGACATAATGCCATGATTTTCCTTCCAAGTACTAACTTTATATATACTTGAATATTGTAAAGTCAAACAATACGCTCGAAAGTCTTAGCTTAGAGTGTTGATTAAGATATCAATATGTGTAGATTATACCTAGTGACCCAATACGTTGTAGTGCTTCCAGTTGTAATTGTTAAACTAATCATCTGTATCTGCAGCGACTTATCCTGACGAACAAAATACGCTGGAGCATCTAAACATTTGACTGTTAATTAAATAATTACTATAACAACTTTATAACTAAATGTCAAAAATAGGCTATGGTGTCAGCAGTTTTGATCGTTAAATAAATTATAAATATGCTAAATAAAATAAATAGCAAACCAATACGCTCAAGTGTCTGCACTACGTATTAAACGTAAGTGCTTGTCTTTAACAGTATTGAGATACAGATAAGCTATTGATAATAATACATATCTAACAACCAGAAGTTTTTCAAAAGAGTTTCTTAACAAAAAAAGATCTTAAAAATTTAGAAATCATTTAGAAAAATCATTTAAATCCTCCTTAAACTCTCAATTAAAGGGTAACAAATAACATAGTGCTGTACAAACTATTGAGGTTCTGGTCAATAGGAACAGCAGAACAGTTTACGCCGATATCCCACACATTGGATGTTTAGCAGAGACAGAATACAGTACATAGGCTAATTTTTATACATTTTTAGCGTGTAGCATATTGATGACGTGGTATTTTAAGTAGAGGATCAGTCCAGATATGGTCGTGCAATCAGCAAACGAAGGCAACAATACAAGACACGCGTATTGTAGAGTAGTAAAGTTAGTGGCTCAAGTAGACCTGTAAACTTGCCGTATATATGGGTGTATCGTAAGTGCTGAGCCTTGTTGCTCCACTTAAGCTGTTGTTAATCGTTAGTAACCAAACATTACATAATTAAGAGAATACTACATTGTTTTTTATAGTGGCAAATCGGTATCAAGTCCAAAATTACGTATTCTATGATCCTAAAAAGTCCTTTTTCATAATTTTTGTTTTTTGTAACATTATGGAATATATTTCAGTTATTAGTGCGATGTAACTACTATTTTGCCCGGAAATAATCAATTTTTTCTTTAAAATAACTGTTATCATTAATTTTATGAGGATTGCTGACATGACACCTTTAAATGTAAGTGATACTTATTAAATGTTTTGCATCATGGAATATGTATACGTTAATGATTAGTGATTACTAATCAGAATTTTAATTTTAAATTAATTTTGAGTGATGCGTATATTTTGCACAAAGCTAATGAGGGATAGAGTTTATAAAGTTGCGTCACTTGATTTGTAAGAGCCTCAGGAATGTTAGGCATAAATTAACTCCCTTAAGGACTGTAAAGAGGGTAGAAAAGGATTCTCAAAGAATCTCCTTAAATCGTAAAGAACAGAAAATGTTCATACATACTTTTTAAATTAAGTAAAGAAACATTCGAACGGCAAGTTGTGTAAGTTGACCTAAAGATGTTTTTTTAAGATTTGAATTGTCCAGTTACAAGATTTGCATAGTATCATTGTGTGTTGCTCCACATTGAAAGAACTAAGGCTTGTGCCATCTGAATCGAGTAGTAGTTCCTTAAGAAAGAATAAAGCATACTAATTTTCGCTGTACTATATATATATGTATACATATGGGTCAAAACGCGTCAACCGGATCACTGCTACGGCCAAAATTTGAGAGCACCTCCAGAGATAGTTTTGGGCTTAAAATTTTCGTTTTTTTATGAACTTTATGATGTCATGTGGCTACATGCCCGAATTTGGGGTCGACTGACCCAATATGGCGGAAAAAAAACCGAGTGTCTAGCAAAAAAACGTTACAAGAAAAAAAATTCGCGACAGGTCAGGTTGTTTTTCAGCTTAAATTGTAGCTGTGAGACACCCCTACAATCTTTGTATAGTAGATTGTCAAAATCCAACATGGCGGATCTAATATAGTAGCAAGAAATCCAATATGGTGTCCAAATTATTAAATTTCGATTAATCTCCACCAAACTTGGTATAGAGGGGTTTTATGGATCGCTGATTACCAATTTAAGGTTGGATCTGCCAAGTTCAATGTGGCGGATCCAAGATGGCGGATACAATTTTGTAAAATAGATGATCGCCTTAAATTGGTGATCAGCGATGCATAAAACCCCCATATACCAAGTTTAGTGGAGATTGATCAAAATTTAATAATTTGGACATCATATTGGATTTCGTGCCGCCATATTGAGTCCGCCATTTTAAATTTTGGAGATCCAACTTCCGATTTGTAATCAGCTATCCCAAAAACCTCCCTGTACTGAATTCGGTGCATATCCATCTATTTTACAAAATTGTATCCGCCATCTTGGATCCGCCATTTCAAAAACCTCCCTGTACTGAATTCGGTGCATATCCATCTATTTTACAAAATTGTATCCGCCATCTTGGATCCGCCATTTTGAATTTGGCAGATCCAACCCTTAATTGGTGATCAGCGATCTATAAAACCCCTATATACTAAGTTTGGTGGAGGTTGATCGTAATTTAATAATTTAGACACCATATTAAATTTCTTGCCACCATATTGGATCCACCATGTTGGATTTTGACTATCTATTATACAAAGATTGTAGAGGTGTCTCACAGCTACAATTTAAGCTGAAAAACAATCTGAACTGTCGCGAATTTTTTTTCTTGTAACCTTTTTTTGCTAGAAACTCGGTTTTTTTCCGGCTTCCGACCGCCATATTGGGTCAGTCATCCCAAATTCAGGCATGTAGCCACATGACATCATAAAGTTCATAAAAAAACGAAAATTTGAGGCCCAAAACCATCTCTGAAGGTGCTCCCAAATTTTGGCCGTAGCACTGATCCGGTTGACGCGTTTTGACCCATATATATTTATATATATATTGTACTAAGTTGAAATTGAAAAGGAAATCGTGGTAAACAGAAACACAAAGGTTTTTCTGCAAAACAAAGTTTGCATTTATTATTAGACATACATTTTCATTTACAGTATTTACAATAATCACACTTATTACCTTTAAAACAAAGAAAAGACATTCAATGTTAATCATGAACCGTTTTCTATTTTACAGTTATATGGCTTTCACTACAATAATTGATCCTGCACTGTCCTTAGTTACATTGCTTCTGCATGCGCGCGTTGAACCGTTCTAATATTATATTGTACTAAGAAACATTTATGTTACCGACACTCGTAGCGGAGCGGGGAAATACAAATCACACTGAGGTAGTATACTTCCTTACATCTTCTTCTCCACGACAGATAAAAATTTATAGATCTTTATCCAACGTACAGTCGAGATATTCTATTATATTTATGTTCTCTTCAATGTTACTTTCAGGCGGGTTGAGCGAGATAAGCTTTGAAATATGGAACAAATGTTACTCTATTTTTTTGTGTCCTGTATTGATTTCATAGATTTAATTTAGTATTTTATTAGGAATTTTGTACGGGCCGATACTTCGTTCTTCCAATTTTTTTCTGTTTAGCTTATTACCATTCTCTACGAATACTAACTTTTCAGTTTGGAGTATATAATTTTTCCTACCTTCATCGTTCTTCGATTTATTGTAATTGTGATACTTGATGGTATTTTCTAATGCCATCTTACTTTTTTTATTAAAGTCGTCATTTTTTTTATTTTTAAGTTCATCTAGTACGATGTAATTATCTACTTCTGATGATAGATAACTTGATGTGTATTTTGTGACTGTATTTATTGTCTTATATATTTTTACGCATTCATGTGCTATTGATGTCCAATCTGAATTTTTTTTTTTCATTCAGTTTGCATCTGGTTTTGTTAACTAGTGACTGATTTAATCTTTCGTTGAGTCTATTTGAGCAAGGTGCATCCTTTGATGTAAATATTAGTTGTATATTTTCTTCATTTAAAAAATGATTGAATTCTTTGGAATTGATTTCAGGATATTATTCAGCTCGAATCATTTTAATTTTGTTATTCATTAATACTAACCTTATTATTTTTATAAAATCATGTGCGCTTTCTGTTTTTAAAGTTAGTATATATGCATAGCGTGTAAAATGATCCACTAACAGATGTGAGTATTTGTTTTGTTGATCTCTGACCCCCAAAACCACCATTTGTATCAATTAAAACTATTTGAAATGGATATTGAGCTGGACCAAGATGTGACTTGCAACAATATTTATTTTGGCCTCTAGATTTATTTTTTATGCATGTCTTACGGCGATTGCAAGTCTTCTGAATGTTTTTGATGATATTTTCCACTGTGCGGTATGATATGACCATAGATTTCAATAGATTAATGCCTATGTGGCGAAATTTTTCATGTATTTTTCTTAATAATTCTTTGCTAAAATTTTCTTATAATAAAATTTTATGGTTTTTTTTTCTTATTTTACAATAGTATATTATATTTTCTCAGATATGTTTATCCTTTTCAGTTCTATATTCTTATTTCTTTTTTGGTCCTCTAAGATGTTAAAAGTTATTAAATTTACAATTTTTAGATCATCGTTGATATTATTTTCCGCGCTCAGTACTGGATTTCTGCTTGAACAGTCAGCTTCTATCTTTAGTTTTTCTAGATTGTATTTCACCTTTAAGTCGTATTGTGACAAGTAATAAGTCTAGTCGCCTAACTCTTTGTCTGTTCGTGATTTGATGCTTAGGTTTTCCAGTGGTTTATGGTCTGTGGAAACAATTAATGGTTTTCCTAGAAGCCAATGTTGCCAAAATGTTATTGCTTGTTTGATAGCTAAACACTCCAGATCAATTGCCTTTTTATTTAAGCTTGATTTAATTTTCTTAAAAAGTAAGCCACTGGTTTTTTTTTCTCCGTTTGCTTGTTGTTGTTTCAGAACTGCTTCAATACCTTTCAAACCAGCATCTGTGTAGATGTGTATGAGTAAATTTTGGTCCAATATAGCTAGAAATGGCTGAAAGATTCTTTAATTGATCAAAATATTTTTGACATCCCTCCGTTCGTATAAATTTCATTTTTTTTTTTTTTAGTAGTTTATTAAGAGAATCTAAAATTGACGCAACATTCGGATAATATCCATGATAAAAATTTATCTTACCGAGAAACTGTCTTCCATTTTTTTTAATTGCTGGCGTTGGAAGATTTTGTATTAAGATTAAGTTATTTTTTA
>JAPYYV010008223.1:0-14867 GCA_030522625.1 Copidosoma aretas | reverse complement strand
GCAGACATAGCTGAATGCTGCATATATACAATCGGCAGGTATACAAGCGCACACGCAAAACGAAGAAAAGGGAGCGGATTTTTATGCTCGACGAACGCGGTGTCGACGAGGCGGATGACGTTTAGAGCCCATCGGACGTCGTGCACGAGCGTAACGAGCGGCAAGGGCGGGGGGGGTTGGGGGGGGGGGGGGGGCGGGGGGGGGGGGGGTGGGGGGGGGGGGGGGGGGGGGGGGGGGGTGCGCGCGCGGTGGTTAACGAAGGGGATCAATGCCGATTTTCGGGGTGTGTCGTGTAAAAATTACCAACGCGCGGTGTTATTTATGCGATATCGCTCGGTGACGTAGCCGAGGTAGCGATCGTTTTTCAAAACGCTTCGACTACTCGAGTTTTTGCGCGCTCGTTGAGTCAACTTTTTGCCCGAGGGGTTCCTGGAACGTTTGTCAAGCGCGCGCGAGAGAAATAAACTTTGTTTCAGAGACAAAAAAGAAAACAACGCCTCAGACCGGGAGAGACACTACGGTCGCGTTGCTGCACCGCCGATGTCATGAAGTCTCAGAACGACTGCAGTTACGCGCGCACAAATTGCTACAGACGCCATGTCGTATGTACAAGAATAAAAAATGAGCAACAGAGCAAGCAACCACGTCCCGAACCCTTGGAGGCAATCACCGCCCGACCGAGGCTTCGCGAAGCCCGTCGCCGGCGTCTACGGTCCGAAGCGAGCATTCCGGTATATCTGTCTTCTCTCGAGCGTAAGGCAACCCCCGCGTCCTCGAGCAAGACAAAAAAAGGAAAAACGAAAAAAAATCCGCGGAGATAATAAAAGCCGCGCGCCAGCCGTTTGCATTATTATGGCTCTTCTTTGCCAACGTCCATGCGGACTATGCAAAACTGCACGTAGTCACTTTCGTTTCGCGCCTGCTCGCGGGGAGCGCGGAAGAGTATAATATCACGACAGGGCGTTTTATATATATTCGCGGAACAAGCGCGCGCTGCACGGGGTGTATGACGGATGACTGCTGAGGCTGGGATGGGGTCGCCTGGGTTTTCGAATTTTCATCGTGATTGAAGTTGAATGTCTGAAAAAAAATCTGTATCGATTTACACCTATATAGGTAGTACCTTTCAGTGGAGGCGGAGCGGGAAAATGATTCACGACTGCGCAAACATACGTACTCGTTTCATCTCACACCGATTCGCACTACGAGAATAAAACACAAGTTGTATTGAAACGTCCGGTAAATTTATTCTTTTCATCCTTTACGTTTATACAGGCTTTGCTAAATATAAATCACATTAGGTGAAGCTAATTTTTCTTTTTTTTCTTTTTTTTTTCTTCTTCCAATTATTATTGTTATTAATTCCTCGTTTTTCTTTCAACTTTTTAGTCTGTTGATCAAGATGATGATACTATTAAAATGAAAAAGTAACGTATAGAAATAAACTTTCGATCGTTATAATCTTTGTTTATCAATCACTTTCATCAATGATCTTCGGATCGTGGATGAGGGTAGTTAATGATTTCATGTTAAAGTATTTTCGTTGGATATTGTGACTAGTGTTGTTATGCAACACACCCAGCACACCAGTTGGTTTAAAAATGTTTTTTTTTTGTTTTTGTTTTTTCTTATGTATCAAGAGCTCGGTAATGCTTAAGAACTACGTCATGTATACAAAATCCGAGCGAACATCTCACCATCAACTGTCCTCATCACGTGCCAAAGAGATACCACAAAACAATTTCTGACACAGTCCTTAGCTTTGATCCATTAGGTTAGTGTCGTTGTGGTTTGTGCCCACGCAGTCTTTTTGGATCAGTTCGAATAGTGACAGGAGCTCTGGGGTAGCTCTGATGTGCGCCACGAATTCGCTCAGTGCTGGATTTTTGTCTGTATCAGATAAATGTAAATGTATGAGATTTTCAAGTGCCTCAGAATATTTTAATGATACATTTCTCAAGTCACAATATATAATGTGTTAGGTTTTAACGACTCATCCATAGCTATAAAATATGTTAGGCGCTTCGCTTGGAGGCGACATTATTAGAATAACTAGTCTTTTACGACTTACCGGCGTCTGGGATTAAGAGAAGAGCGGCCACTGCTCGCAACGCTGATCGTTTGAGCTCGTCTTGCTTCTCGTACTCCTGCTTGACAGAATTCTGCTTTACTTTCATTGTGCAAGTATTTTTCAGTGGTTCCACCAGTCTGTCGAGCCCTTGAAGTAAACAGAACAATCAATTGTTTACATAAATTATGTAAACTACAAAATAGTAAAAATGAGATAAATGAAATTAATTTGATGATAAACTTTACTTTGCAAAACAGCGTTGGGACACAACTGAGCCAGACGCGCGACCATGAGATACGTTAGCATTTTAATGTCATAATGGTCCTTGAGACCGCTTTCGATGTGATTCAGGAATTCAAAAATGTCCAGTCGATCCAGACAAGCGTCAATCAGCGTGTACATGCACTCAAATGCTGCCTTTCGCAAATCCAGACCGTCATCGACTGTGTGTTTAAACGGACCCATTTCCACTTCTCTGATCAGTTCTTTCTTAACTTTGGTCTCTGCGTACAAATGTGGCAGAGTGGCGTCGAGAAGATCTCGCACCAGCATTGGCTTATTGTGAGCAGCAGAGTTAAATGCTACCAGTGCTACCCTTCTGACGTTCAAGTCTTGATCCTCTAAAGTAGCCAAGAAGTGGCCCATGCATTGTTTCAACAGCGGATCAATAGGTTGAGGCTGTAAATAGAAAACAGTAAGAAATTAAAGTGACTATAAAAATAAAAACAATTAATTTAAAAATATTAATGTCCAACCTGATCCGAAATGGTGAATTTGATCGCGGTGACTATAGTTGTCCTAGTTAGAGCAGATTCGGATTTTAAGAGCTCCTGGAGTCGAGGCAACAACTTGACTGGATCGATTAGAGTGAGCTTACCGAGACACTCGGCAACGACGTTACGCGTGCCTTCTTCCGTACATTCACAGTGTCGATGCAATAAAACCCAAATTGAAGGCGCAAAATTTTCCAGATTTATCACACCCAACTTGCTAGTAGACTGACAAGCAATGATCTGGCAATAAACATGCAAAATAGACAAGTATGAGATTAGATGCCAAAAAATATTAATTTATTCACTGGAAATCATTGTTAAAAATTAGATGTACCTCTTTTAAAGAGTGAAGTAAAAGATACTGGCGCTTAGGCTGTTCCTCGATTTCTGTGAGAATGAAGGGAAGATATTTCGACAAATTTCCAACAGCTACATTACCCAACGTATAGCTGGCTGCTTGTTTGACCTCTTCTGACGTAGAAGAGAAGGATTCCAAAATAATCTGTTCCAGTGACTTGATACTGCTCAAGTCTCTAAAGATAAAAATAGTGGATGAAATTAATTCACATGTTAGACAGATACTTGTTAATGAACAAAGCAAACTTACGTGTGTCGTCCTATTTCGCCAATGACGAGAAGAGCGAAAATGTGACGAGCGTCGGGAGTTTTAACGTTGACGTCTTGTAGAAACTCTTGGACAACCACCATTGCTTCTCCCGGCTTGGCTATTGTGAGAGCTGCGGTACATTTGGCCAAAGAAAGATAGGCTTGTTTGTGTAAGGCCTCCGTGCTAACTGGTTCATCAAGCATTCTCAATAGCTCCCTGAAACTCAAGTTGGGTACATTTGCCTGTACCAGTGCTTGAAAGAATTCCAACATTGAAGTCAGGGCAGCGCCTAATTAAAATATTTTCCATTGTCAATTGCTATCGAGTCATACCAAAATCTTATGAATGTCGATGAAAATTCTGTATTAAATTGCTTACCTTGAAGCAAAGGCGATCTGACGAGTATCAGTACTTCGCCGAGGATGTATGAAGGCAATATTTGTTGGAGAGCATGCGAATAAAGTTTTGCGATGGTCGTGAGTAAGGTAAGCGTAAGCTGAGCAATATGAAGGTCGGATTCGCAGACAAGTACATTCAGCTCGCATGTGATCTTTTCCAGGAGGTCAGCAGGAATATCATTGCAGTATTTTTTCAACAACTTGTCCAACAGTACAAGCGAGCTTAGTTTTAGAGCACGCTGATTTTTGCGCAAGAAGGAACCCAAAATCGGTATGGTTTCTGGTAGGATGGAGGCTAAGTTGATGTGAAGCGGTGAAGAAGCTATACAAGTCAAGGCCTGTAAAATAAAATTATGATTTAAATAATGTTAGTTCGATTCAAGCATTATTTGAATAATCATGGCAAAAATTATCATAAAAAAAAATTATTGATGAAACAAACCTTAACAGTTGTGAGACGTGTGATTTCGTTGCGAAGTCTTTCAAGGAAGATTGGCAGGCACGTAGCCAATTCACTCTGCAAAACATCTCCGAGATGAGCGATGATCTGACCCATGCACGCAATGGCCCGTTCTTTCACTTCCTGATCAATATCAGCTGTGCGCAATCGTGACAGTGTGGACCAATATAATTCACCCGACAGTGGAGTGAAATCAAAGTTTGACGGTTTGTCTAAAAAACAAAGTGATGGATTTAATCAAAGTTCTAATCTTATTTCAAAGAGTTATAAATTTAACCATTTTCATTTACCATGAGGTCTGATGACCTGAACGAGCTGTTGCAGGACGAGGAGAGCCTCTGCTGTGATCTTGTAGAACGGATCACTGACTGCCGCGATGATTGGTGGCGCAAGAACGGACAGATGTTCATGGAATACTTCAGGCTGATGGGAAGACAAGAGAGTGTGCACAAACGCTAATGTGTCGATCTTCATATTGCTGGAGGAATTCTTGTCGCCCAAAGAATACTGAATACCAGATATAAGAGCGGGTATGTGGTTGGTGAGAGCACCAGGGAGTACAGTTACAAGCTCCTTGAGCAGAAACAAACAATCCTGGCGCGTTTTGATACTCTTTTCTTTCATTTGGCGATACACTGCTTTAACAATGAGTGGAACCTGTTGCTGAAGAAGAGAAATGGGGCCCTCTTCATCTTCCATCGAGTCTGGATCAAGGGCTATAACCACGGTGGGTCTTGTTTGACGCAACAGCGTTGAGTAAGCGTGGAAAATATCGGACTTAACATTTTCTTCTCGCTCTGAAATAATTGAAAACAAAATCGGTTGGTCGCATTCCAAAATAAAATATCGAATACTTCATATTACCTTTGAATCTGGCAATAAGAGCTGGCGAGACATCCCTGTAAAGGTCACAGAGCAATTCTCTCCTACTGGAGATGACAGCCTCAAGGCACTTTGTGGCTGCACGACGCACTTTCCAGCTCATATCGTCGTCATCTGAATACTCGTCATCAGCCTCATCCTCGACATCCTCTTCCATTTCCATAACTGCATTTTCACCATCCGACATATCAGCTTCATCATCGTAATTGTAATTGGGATCACATGTTAGGTACTTTAAACATATTTCTATG
This sequence comes from Copidosoma aretas, assembly GCA_030522625.1. Classification (NCBI taxonomy): domain Eukaryota; kingdom Metazoa; phylum Arthropoda; class Insecta; order Hymenoptera; family Encyrtidae; genus Copidosoma; species Copidosoma aretas. Next base: position 9,425 of record JAPYYV010008223.1, on the reverse strand, counting down.
ATCTGAAATATTGTATATTAGTAGGTAGTTAAGTTAATGAGTCAAATTGTAATACTATTATGTAAGAATTTGTAAAGTGAGCATACTTGATGAATGTAGGGAGTAATTTCTTTCGGGCAACGCTGAACAAAAGCTTCAAAAGCTTGCAAACAAAACTCTCTCAGTTCATCGTCATCTTCGTTACTGTATTGAATAATGAGAGGCATAACTTTTTCAATTTGTTCGCCAAATCTGTGTCCAGCATGTCGGCAGATAGACGCAATACATTGTATGTAAGTGCGAATAATATTGTTGACTTTGTTAGAGGACAAGCCCTCTAATAAATGGTCCAAGAGCTTGTTGTATAAAGTGCTATTGGCGGTAGTCATGAGGTAACTGAGAGCTACAATTGTTCTTTTGCGTACAGCTTGTCTGGGAGACGAAAGTTGTGGGAGCAGTGCATTTAAAATCATAGAGTGAAACATGACCAGTAAAGACCCAAAACGCGAGAGCAAATCTGCAATTATGTCTAGAGCTTCCAGCTGAACAGGTACATCTTCTTGCTGCAAGACACAAGGAATATGATGTAACAGATAAAGTTCTAATCATCGATTAAAATTTTGTTTACACACCTTTTCAATCGCTGTCGTCAGTCTACCGGTAATTCTCCTACAAACGTTGGCAGCTAAATTGTTACTGGTCGGGAGTTCAGCAATGACAGTTTTCAGACCAATGCTGGAAATATCTCTGAGTTGTTCTTTATCAGAGACCATGTTGCTGCAGAGAGAGTCAACAATCGTTTCTACTTGAAATTCTTTGACTTTGTTGACCAGTGGACCCAAGCTGCAATCAATTGAATATTGTAAGGACTGTGTTTCTCGGTAAATAATTTGTATACTTTTTAAAAATCTTCTTGTACCATTTAACAGCAAGATTTTGTACTTCTCCATTCTTATCTTCCAGCAATTTTAAAAGCATTTTTACAACTTTGCGCTCAGAATCATCATCCAAAATAATGTTATGTTTCTGCAGCTCTGCCATCAGGTCATTTGTTGCCATAAACCTAAAGTCCTTGTCATTGGAGGTCATCTATGTGGACAAAAAATTTAACTTCATCAACCTATATCCCACATTATTTTAAACATTTGCCAAACCAAATAACTAGCAAAATTGAACGGACGAAGAAACACAAGACAACAGGCTATAAATAAACTGAAATACGTATGCTTAGTTGAGAAGCAAAAAGAGATTAGCATTATATTTTTATCATCATAGGGTCGTTAGACTCTGCTGCTTGAAAAAATAATTTCGAAGACTACAACGGCACACAGTTGCTTGAAAAAACATCATCATTCAAATGACGGTAAATTATCGGCCACAAAGAGCATTTTTCCCCAGATATGATTTGTGTCTTGGTTGCCCAGGGGCCGAATCCGATCAAAACTGTACAAACTTCAAGAGGACCGCAATTTCCTCAAGTTATCAAAAAACAAAATGACAAAAGACCTGGGCAAAGTCCAGGCAACCCCTGGCAATCCAATTTTAAATTTTCAAGCATAAGTAAGTACTGGCATATATATCTCATCGAAAAAACACCGAGAGAGAGCAGAGAGGTTATGTTTTCTAACTGTGCGTGCTATCAGCTATGTCCAGGCTATAGCTTCCCATTGCTTCGAAGCCGCTTCTGACTAACAGGACCGACTCAACCGTGCTGCGAGAAAACATGCCCCTCCTCCCCTGGTTACTTACCTTCTCCAGAAGATTGGCGATGTGATAAGATACCGTAGCCATGTTTACACTATTTCCGAGATGTAGCCCAGGGTATCAGAATTTCTTTTCCGCTGGAACACGCCGAGAGGGCAACTCTGATTTGTCTTCCTTTCTCTCTCGCTTCCTCGAGCTTGCGAATCTTGATGTGCAAGTAAAAAAAATAAGTATACGCAGCACGAATGGCACCGATGGCACGAATACGATGCTGCAATACACACCAGCACCAACACACTAAACTACTGTATAGTATACTCAGCCACGCACTCTCGCACAGTCGTCAATTGGTGACACGGGGTGCAAACTGTTTTTTCTCTCCTTTCTTGTTGTGGTTCTTTCCGGGAGAGAGAGTCCTGACACTCCTGACTCCTGCCTTCGTAAGCAACAATCAAACTGACTCGAGACAGTTCTACGGGCGATCCTGATGTATTTCCTGCAGTCTACCGAGATTACAGAGTATGATAACTGTGGTCGTTAAAATCTTGCCGACGACAATGCCGACTGTCATCTTGGCTGGTCGCTGGATAACTTTGGCCAACCGACGTACGGCGAATGAGCGAATGACAAGCATGACAGCTCTCTTTTTCTGCTCTTTTCTTTTTGACATGCACTTTTCGCGAGTTTTGTGACTCGTCTCTCTCTCTCTTTTTCTGCGCTACCGTTTGCCCGGGAATGTGTGAAATTTATTTTTTGTGAATCGAAAAATCACAGGAAGAACGATGTATGTATGGATTTTGTTGTCCAACAAACTTGAAAAAAAAAAAACTAAAAAACCTTTGGAAAAACAATAGATTAAAACAAAAACAAGCATGGTTGTTGTTGTACTATTTATTTCTCGATGAGTTGCTTTCAAAGCTTGGATGGAAATAAAAATATTTCGATCTGAATTATAGTCATGTTTTTGAATCAATACTATAATCGTGGATGATGCTAAATATTGGCAAATAAGCTGTATTTTAAATATACAATATAAATTGTATTTGCGTTTAATTTAGTATAGTGCATAGCGAAATAAAGACAAAAATGAAATTCTGTAAAATAATTTATGTAGGTATATATAACTATGTATATATATTACATTAAACAGGCTGACTTGAACGCAATAATATTACGATGAGGTTTTACAATGATTCGTTCATTTTCTCATTTCTTCCCATTCCACCATCGAATGCAGTTTTGTCCGCAGTTTTGGAGGTGCAAAAATATGTGAACGTGTTTGTTTGAACTGTATGATTTATTTTTCTCATGCTGATTTTTTTTTTTTCTTCTTTTTCTACTTTCAAACACTGAAATGTTCCCTTAATACTGAAGCACATACGTTATTGCTCCCGGAAGAGATTAGAGTTCAGACGGAAAAAACCACTCGAATAAAATAAATTACTTAAAAATTAAGTTACGATAGTTATAATTATTCTTTTCTATTTTTCGTTTCTTTTTTCATGCTTGCATCAAAGATAGAGAGAAAAATTCAAGTGCTCATACAAGTTACAGCGCGTAAATATACATGTTTTCATACACGACTTACAGCATTATTATTTTTCCTATTTTGTTCATTAAATATTAATAAATATTTAATATTCAACTTTATGTGGCAGCTCCGTGCCATTAATTCACGTGACATTCTGGCGCTCGGAGCATCCAAAAGACTTTCAATAAAAACGCATTTAAACAGACGAGCTTTCGTTTGGAACAAATACAACCCCAAGAGCAGGAAACTATAACCGATGAACCGTACATAATTCCTCAAAGGATCCAATTTGTATTACCACGTGCAGCACAGCCAATATAAGTAAGTCGATAGCTACACGCAATAGCGTCAAAGTGAACGTTTCGACTCTGTTTACTACATGTGCACGACTCACCTTGACAGTCAGCGAACGTGGCAGCAAAAACTCGTTTATTTGTAAATCTTTAGCAAATCGATGAAAGACTGCGCACGGTTAATAGTAACAAGCTTCGCTAGCGTCTTGTGTTGTGTGCAATCGTGTTATCTCTCGGGATGTATGTGACTGGTCACACTCCCTTTGAAACAAGAGGTGCGATTATCACACATTGCTTTATTTATTTTTAGTTACCAACGATTAACTTAGCCGACGTTGTTTTTTTTCATTCGTTTAAAATTTTAATTTTTTTTTTTTTTTTACTAAACACATTTTAAGAGATTTGAGGGATTTCGAAGTTTACGCTCAGATTCGCGGACTGAGCGAGTTTGACGATGGTGGACAATTTGACAGCGACTCGAGCAGCTTCATCGAGATCGTCAACAGGCACGATTTTCAAACCTGCATTTGCGATCAGAGCTTTGGCCTCATCGACGTTGGTTCCCTGAATACAGTGAACATTTCGCAAAAATTAAAAACTTGCAAAGCACCATACAATAATGATTGAATGTCACTCTCTCACCTGTAATCTAACAACAACAGGTATTTTGAGGTCAAGCTCCTTCGTAGCAGCGATAATACCTTCAGCAATGACATCACACCTCATAATACCTCCGAAAATGTTAACTAGCAGCGCATGAACCTGCAACAATTAAGATCTTGTCTGTAGCTATGTTCTAAAAATAAAACAGCAAAACAAAGATACATCTAGCTAATAACCACGTTACGTAATTTTTGCGCCTGCTCTTTGGTTGCTAAATCCTACCTTCTTATCCGAGGTGATGATATTAAAAGCTTCCTTGACAGCTGATGCGGTTGCACCACCACCAACATCGAGGAAGTTGGCAGGCTCACCACCGTGCAGCTTTATGATGTCCATCGTGGCCATTGCAAGACCGGCCCCGTTGACCATACAGCCAATATTTCCGTCTAGAGCGATGTAATTGAGCTCGAATTTAGCAGCCTCGACCTCTTTAGGGTCTTCTTGCGTCCAGTCGCGCAGCGCGAACAGATCCTTTTGTCTGAATTCGGCGTTGTCGTCGAACCTGCATTTGCAATCCAGAGCAAAATCTGCACAAAGAAAAAAATTTGAATCATTCATCACGTAACGCAAATGACTCTGACATTTGACCAAAGAGAGGAAAAACGCACATTTTCCGTTGATGTCTTCAGCAAGAGGATTCACTTCGATCAAAAGCGCGTCCTTCTTCACAAAAAGACTGTACATATTGAGTATCATCTCGGAGATGTAATCCTTGACATTTTGGAGCCCAAGTTTGACGGCGATTCTGTCGGCCTGCTCTTTAGTAATACCCTTGTTGATGTCGATAGGCTCGTACATGATGGCCTGGGGATTGGTGGCGGCAACCTCCTCGATGTTAACGCCACCCTGACTCGAGGCGATGATGACTGGACCCCCGAAAGCTCGCTCCATCATGACTGCCAAGTAGTACTCCTTGCGCGGGAACATCCTCTGGGTAACCATGACTGCATTGCATATCCTGCCAGCCTCGCCGGTCTGTTTTGTCACCAGGAACTTGCCCAGCATCTGGCCCGCCAGTTGTTTCGCCTCCTCCGGCCTGCAGCAATGAGTCGACGAAAAAAAATAAATTACAATTTTTTCGTATCGAGTTGATTACAAGATTAGATAGTACGATTCAAATATCAGACAGAGACAAGTAAATGAATATTGTCGCTTGTTCCCAATGACAGTAGATACATTTTTTTCGAAAAACCAAAGTGGAAATTTATGAGCACGATATGAAAAATAAAATAAAAAACACGTACGTCTCGCACATCTTGACGCCACTGACATTGCCGCCCTTGAAGTGGCCCTTGCCACGGCCTCCGGCGAGCACCTGCGCCTTGAGCACGATGTCCTTGGTGTTGAGGTCTTTTGCAAGCTTAGCCGCCTCGTCTGGTGTTTTGGCGACGCCGAACTTGGGCGTAGGTATGCCGGCTTCATTGAGAATGCTGTAGCTTATGTGCTCGTGGACATTGAGATTCCGGCTGGGTTGTTTGTTCAGACTGCCGTTCGTGGCACACGCCAATATCTGCAACAATGACAATTTTTCCTGAGCATCATTGCAGGTGTTTGTAATTCCGATGTTTTTTTTTTTTTTTTTCGGGACTCTATAAGAAGTGCGTTTTATACACGTTTTGTACTTACGTATATCTATACTAAATTGTAAAAATAGCGTAAGCCCAGCAATGGCATCGAACCAAGCGACACTGACCTACACTTGTCAATGAGAGGCGACGCAGGGAAAATTCGCTGTCGTCGAGTTCTTGATGGGCTTCTTTCGTTAACTGTTTATCATCTCAAACTACACGACGGGATATTGATGGATTCGCTCGAGTACTTGAACAATTATCTTGTACTTTGCCGGCAGTCAGATTCACGGCAACATTGGATAATAATACGCAAATAATTACTTCCGGCAATTACCGTTCTTTCCAACGGTAGCCTCGGATCGACGTAATTTAAAAGTTTTCAAAATCAGGAGAAAAAATTTTGTCACACAGTAATTTTATTACACTTGACAAAAACGATTTTCGACCCACTGCAGGCCATCAGCGTGCCGTCAAACGCGGGGCAACTGTCACATCTTGGCGCAGCTGTCAAAAACACTTGGCGCACAGGCGTTAACCGTTTTTTCCAACAAAACACCAACATTTCTCCGTGAACATTTGCAAATAAAAAAAAATAAAGTGCCAGGATAGGAAACCCTCTAAGAACCGAAAAAATCCAACGTCCTCGACACATCGATTTATGTGTTCGAACGACCTCGCGTCGGCTGCTGAGCGCGAAGCGCGCGCGCGCGACTTTGTTCTTCTCGCTTGCTGACCAGCTGACCACACTTTTGCAGCGATCGACAACTTGGTAAAAAATAAAGTTTCCGCAAAATAAAAATTCGAACGTCGCCAACCAGGAATTCCGCTCTTACGTAAACTCCGAAACATTACGTCGGCTTTCTTCTCACACTTTTTCAGCTCCGCCCTTTTTTACCGCCCATGCTCGAAGAAAATTTAAACTCACCGAGACGCTGCACGCATGTCACGCTAGGGTACTTTTACTTATTAATTTCATTATTCTTCAAACACTGTTCGCTCGAACGCGCGTATAATACCTATGTATACATGAAGTATATATATATATATATTCATATACACAAGCGCACGCACACGTGTCGCCGCGCTATATATGTATATACATAAATTCGTTCGATTCGATGGGCGATGCGTGACCCTGGCGCCGAATTTAGCAGACAACGCGTGGAACAACACCCTACTGTAGTTTTCTTTTGTGCCGCGCTGTCCCGCCCAACACGCAGTGTAGGGGAATGTGCCCGAACGAAGCGAACCCCGAGGACGACGGGGACGGGGGACCGGAGGATCAGGACGTACCTTGGCACCGTTGAAACGGCTCAGAGACTCGGCGAGGCTGATCGTCCGCGACAGCATGGTGGCCATCTTTGGTGGTGGAAGAGCTGCTGTTGCGGCTGCTCTGCTGGGCTAGCTGATGGTGATGACGCGATGTCGAGAGCGCGAGCAAGCGATGCGAGCGGCGGCACAGCTCTCTGCGCGCTGCGCTGGCGAATTCTGCTGCGGGCGGCGTGTGTGGGTGGGTGTGTGTGGTCGGCGCTAGTGTCACTGAGAGCGCGCGGCCCGCGACTTTGACTTTGGCCTGCACCCTACGTCATCTATTTAAATGCTGCTGATGATGACCGTCGTTAAAACTTGCGAACTGCAGCTGCTCGGCGTTTTTTTTTTTTTTTTTTTTTCATTACTACGAGGATTCGAAACAAGCCGAGCTTGCAACTTTTTATACAAGAGTACTTGTGTTTTATCTTTTCGGAAATCGTGCGAATTTCAGATGATGTATAAGTAAGAGGGGCGGCAGTCTATGTTTACTCGTTGACAGTTTGCACGAATCACGGTAAAAATTATGTTGATTATGGCTTTATTTAAGTACAATTGCCGGGATGCGCGTTTTAAAGCATAAAACGAATTTATATTAAATTTGAATAAAGGATTTCTGTCTGTTTGCCACGATAGCATACAAACCAGTACAACCAATTAGCGCTTATCGATTCCGCTGACCATTTTTCTTGTATTTAATGTACAAAAAACTTGAAAACTAGGTCGATTTCACAGACACGAAACATGTGCACAATTCCCTATTTCAAAAAAGCTCAGCTTGAAAGCTCTCTTAACTGAACAGCTGACGCGTAACTTGACGGTCCCTCCGAGAAGCCGAGAGGGATGTCCATGAAATAGGCATCAGATAATGCAATCCTTCCTCGATGTATATACATACTTGCATAAAATTTAATAGAGGAAGGAGGAAGTGTAAATTAGTTATAGGTGTGCACTCTGAGCAGTGAACAGTGCATTCACGCGCTTCGAGCCTGACAGCTCACTGCATACATGTAAATAACGAACGTAGCGCACACAATGCCAGAGATTGCTACTGTGCTACAGCTGTTCAAATTTTCTATACCTTGTTGCACGTTGAGTAAGCATAGAAGAATTTCTTTCTTGTCATCGGGAACTGCATGTATCTTTCTTCATACGTTCGACCAAATACTTTATGAATTGGCAGTTTTCATTTATTATGTACATTTTTAGTCTCTTTGCTGTATGCATAATTTTAACTAAATGCGAGAGTTATACAAAAAACAAATATATATATATATATAAGTAAATAGTATCAACATTTCAACAGAACAAAACACTGGACACCTTCTCGGTAGCTGCTCTTTCAAGTTAAGACTTACATTTGCAGTCCTCTTGAGCTTTGGGCGTCAATTCAATGTTGAGATTGAGGTTCCTCGCTAACCGGCAAATATCGGCAATCGAGACGGATGCCTCCGCGGCCTTGGCCATGTCGTCGATGGGAATTATTTTTAATTTTGCGTCCAATATCCATTTTTTCGCCTTCTCCGCGTTCGTGCCCTAAAACAGTACTCATTATTCGTTAAAAAACAAAATTTTTACTACCATGCCCATTTCAACTGTCATGTCAAGGGATAACGTTTGTTAACAGTGCCGAGTTGAGAAATCATGTGGAGGACAACCACCAAAATTGGTGTTCATACTGCTTTAAGGAAGGCCACAAAACAAAGATGAACAAATCTTGTGATCTCTACACCCCGCGTCTGTACGAACAGTACATGAATGAAAATTTCACGTATCGGAACGTGACGTTGAAATGTGGCTTTGATACCGTGCTGAACAAGGAGAACTTGGAAGACTATGAAAAAATCAAAATAGAAGTGCACGAAGCTGTCCAACAAATGTCTAACTTTGTCATACTTGAATCGTACCTGGTTGAGTTTGTCACATTGCACGAAAATGAAGCGTTGCTCTCATACTTTAGCAGTTCGCCCAAACAGCCAAACATTTATTTTATCTTCAAAGCTCTTTCTAACAACGTGCAACAATACCCCAAGACATTGGCGAAGCGATAGATGAATTTAAGAAAATAATCGAATTTCAAAGAATTAAGGCGGAGTTCAGGGACTCTTTCGACACTTTCCTTCGAAATGGATTTTATACCAGACTATACAACATCTTTATGACTGCATTAAGAACTAATATTACCACTCACTTTGAAAGACACCTTATAAATTATCTGGCTAGTCCAAATAGTAGACAGAAGCAGAATTAGATAAATTAGTGGTAAGTGAGAAACGCAATATAGAAAAAGAAAAAGGTAATAGTGAAAATACAGGCGGAAAGTTATGAAGAGAGTGTAAAACGAACATTAAAATTTGTACGATAAGTTTTAACTGT
>JAPYYV010008222.1:0-13930 GCA_030522625.1 Copidosoma aretas | reverse complement strand
GGGGGAGGTGGGTAATTAAAGATTTTTCATGGTCCGTTTTGCAGTTCCTTGTATTCGTTTATCGTATTGTTCGGCTTTATTGTTTTGCTTCTTGTTTTATCCCTCGGCTCTTTCTTCTTCTTCTTCACACATATGCCTGGATACTATACGGTCGAGTTGGTGAGTTTTATTGCACGGTTTTGTGGGCATATAAAAGTAAGCACCACTGGCTTCCGTTACAAAAAGTAGGTATACAGCTGCCAATTGATTGGCACAAAGATTTATCAAACTTTTATTCACGGTGATTTCAAAATTTTTATTTCAAATGCTTATTTTAAGTAATTGTTTTTATTTTTAACAACAAGAAAAAATACATTGTATACTTGTGGCATTAAATCATTCGTGCTTTTCGTTTTGGAAGTGTTACGTTGACCATAAACGATTAAAAACACATTCCTTAAAATATGCATAAAATACGATTAAGAAATTTCAACTATCTTGTAGCGATACCTCAACAATGTTTTTGTTTGAATTTACAAGTTTTCATGCAGTACTCTCTAAATGTCTTCGAGTGAAGAAAGCACATTATTGTAGGTAAACAGTTTTATTTCATGAATAAAATTTCTTCGAATGTTGTCAAGGCAATAAATTTGAATCCCGCAATATCAGGTCTTGATTAAATAAAACATATGGTCAATATTTTTTAGTTTAGTTGTATTTTTGAAAAAATATTTATTATTGTATGCTCAACGTGATAGAATTTATAAAAAAAAAAAATTAGAAAAAAGTTAACTTTCCAAAAATAAGAGAGGAACGATTAAAAATACAATTAATAATCGGTAAAAAATCCTGACACGAGTAAAAATATCTTTGATATATTTGGTAAAGAAATAATATAATATTTTGACTTTGAGACAACTATTCGATTAAAAATATTGATACGTTTCAGAATCTTGATGGTGAAGGATCGTTGATCCGCTGGATCTCATACGTTTCGACAAAAATTAGCTCAACAGTAAGGAATCAGAAGGGAAGATGGTAAAATCAGAACACAAAAGTATAATCGATGAAAATCCATTTATTATTTTGTATCCCTGGCGCTACACGCAGAGTTACGTATTTTCTTTTATTTTTTCTTCTTTTTTTAAATCTACACGACTTTGTAGGACGATATTACCTTTTTGTTTGTCATTAATATTATAATTTTTTTTTTTTTTTTTTTATCATCATTATTATTAATATTTGCTCTATATACAAATCTCACGGCACACTTCTCGCCCCATATTCAGTATGAGAACGAGAGAGATGCCGGAATAATACTATTACGGTATGGTACAGCTATCACATCTTCTTTTTCTCGCTGCGTCTCTCCCACGTTTCCATTGCCTCCAAAATATATTTGGGGTACTAAGTACACATCGACAGATACATTAATTTATTCACTACCTATAATTGTAACACGTACATCGTACACTAGTCATACATTATCACGTTCAATCGTACACGTTACACATTTTTTTAGTGCGAATAAACACACCGACATACTCATGCACGGCAAAAAAAATTCAACTACACAACGAGCATCGGTCGTCGCGGGTATACGTATATCAACAACTCAAACGAGGAGCCCTGCACTATATTTACAATGACAACGGGTGATGAGAGAAAATAGGAGGAGAAACGTATGGTTCAACGTTTTCTCAGAGACGAACGGAAAAACACACACGCTCCCGGGAGCGCGGGGAAAAAAAAAAGCTTCACCGCTGTTACCGAAAGTTTGCCGAGTTCTCGATCAACGGTCCGCGCCCTCGCTCGCGCGTCCCGCACTCCCGTGGTACAACCACCAACGACGCGAGAGTTAATATTTTGAGAGGAACCCGCGCGCGATCGTGATTCTCAGCCGCGTATCAGGTCCCCCCCCCCCCACTCCCTCCCAAAAGGCGCTACCGGGTTTCGAGGGCGGCCTTTTCCACGAGTCATCGGTTCGAGTGCGCGGCCGCGGCACTCGAGCCCATCTCGAGGCCGACGCTCTTGGCTTCCGGCGAACGCGCATCAATGACAAGTATATAGCACACAGCCGCTGCGCGCGTGGGTGTTTTTTGGTTCGTTTTGTGCCCGGTGGACGCGCCCCGATGATGCGCGCGCCTTTTCTTCGTTTCGTTCCTCTCCCTATACTATATACATACGTACGTATAATGTGTTATAAATATACAGCTAGACAACGGGCTTCGTCCCAGTCACCATGTCATATGGGACGAGTATACACAGTACAGGCGATCCATTGAAATCAGGGGATGCTTTTCTTTGGCTCCGTGTGGGGATTCACCGTTCTCTCGCTCGACGCTTATTAGGTACTGGTCGCCATTTTTCGCGGTGGAATTTCGATAATGTACAATTCAGGTTACGTCGTGGCGAACGAATCGTGTTATCCATTTACAAATAAAAAAAAAAAAAAAAACCACGATATTCGCACGCAGCGAGAAAGCGAACGAGTACACCGACGACAAAACATCTGGCTCTTCGGAACCCTCGACGCAAAATCACGGGCGTACAGCGATGTACCAAACTCGCGTCATCCGTCCCGGGCGATTGCAGGTGCCGGCCGGACGGTACATCGAGGGAGCCCCCTCCCTACTCCTCCCCGCGATCGATCCGCGGGCCTCGGTCCTCGTCGTCCGGGCTCGAGGAGCCCGAGTCGGCAGCCACAGCAACAACAACAACACTACCACCAGCGGACGCGCCCGCGGGGCGCTAATTCGGACTGGCCGACCTGGAGGACTGCTGGGCTCGGCCGGCGAGGAGCTGCTGCGCCGTCACGGCAACGCCCGCGGGCGGTGTCGTCGAGCCGCCGCCGCCGCCGCTGCTGCTGCCGGGGGTGGTGCAGGGCGGGTGGTAGGGGGCGAACCTCAGCCCGGCCGTGGCGGCGGTCGGAGGGGAGGCGCGCCTGGGGGCCATCAGCGCGACCGGGGCCGGTCGCCAGGGCCACGCGGCCGCCGAGTCGGGGTAGGGGTAGCCGCCGGGAGTCGGTGGGGGCGGTAGCGGGGGGGCGGCGCCCCTGGCCGCCGCCGCGGCGTAGAGGAGGGCCGCGGAGGGCGCGAGCCAGGACTGGGAGCTCGGTGGTGGTGGCGAGTGCTGTTGTTGCTGTTGATGCTGGTGGAGGTGGTGGTGGTGCTGCTGCTGCTGCTGGAGAACGGCGCTGGGCGAGGTCATAGCCAGGTGCTCGTACAGCCGGATCGGAGGCACGCCGCAGCGCACGAGCTGCTGCTCCATCAGCTCCATGGGGTCGCTGCAAGCACAAGCAGAGAGAGAGGGGGGGTGCGCTTGAGTACGGTTTTTTTTCTTTTTCTTTTATTATTTTCTGGACTCGTGGTGGTGGTGGTGGTTGGAACGCTCGAGACGGTTCTGCGGACGGAAATATCGGAGAAGAACGTTCGGGGTGAGAGTTTCTTGGTTCGGTCGATGCTGGGGGGAGTAGTGGTGGTAGTAGTGGTGATTGACTGTTAGAACTGGATTGTTAAACGTTTTTGGGTGATTTCTTAATTCTAGTATTATGATTATATTGTAAAAATCGTAAATTATATTTGATTCAAATCATCTCGAGGTGTCAGTGGCTCACTTTTACTCGATATACTTACCGAAGAAGCTTTTACTTCCATATATTTTCGAAATATCTTAAAAGTATATGAATTCGATTCCCTACGGATTATTTATCGCTCATCAAGCCGCAACCCAACCGACATAAATTTCAATCAGAGAACGAGAGAGAGCCATTACCCGCGTTTGGTCCAGCAAAGTTTATGCAAGCCCCAGCTCTTGCGTCGTCCATGCAATGGCAGCAACAACAACTTCACATCATTCAAGCGGAAATTCAACTTTCCCATGTGCCCACAAAAGCTTATGGGTTTATTTACAAAGGTAGAAGTAGAGTACCCTAAATCGTACTGCAACTTTGTGCAAGCTTTTTTTCCCCCTAAAAGCTTATCTGCATCTAGATAGTATAAGGGAATTAACAACTCTTACGCTCATTAGAAACAGAAAGGAGAAAGAAAAATAAAAATGACCAAGAAAACTCACGCGAACTTGGAACGTGAAAGCGCACTTGCACGCACAAACTACGCTCGGAGCGCGTAATTAGAGTATTCCCTGTAGCTTTCCAAGTATAGCGCGTGTAACTATAATATATTATACGTACGGATAGGGAAAAATGAGCACCGAGTAGCAGACAAAAACTTCTGCAACTGGCGCCGACCGACTGAAAAATGCATCATTATATTTTATGTGTTTCGCCCGCGCGAACTTGCGTATACATTATAGGTATAACAAACGTAACGTACGAGATGGTCCGACGGTTGCTGAAACCGGAACTCTTTTTTGCCGTAAGTACCTTCACTCATGCGGTAGTTTTTCATACGTGAAAGCTAAGTATACGTCAACTTTTTTTTCACACTTTCATTCGTACGGTTAAAAATCAGCTGAAAGTATAATATAGAGTTTCAAATATCCCGTACAGTCGATACCCCGTTAAAAATACGTTTTGATTAATGCATGGTCTTCATCATATCAATCACACTCTCCTTTATTTTTTTTTTTTTGTATTTACTCATCCAACCTTTCATCCTTATTGTCCTTTTACGGCGATCATAAATCAACACTTTATAACAACGTTTTTGAGCTTTTATAATACATACCCTCAATTCAAATATTCAAACTGTACTAATGCGAACATGCATACACGAACAAAGTTTCAAGCTGTAGATATACTGCATACACGGATCGCAAGCGAGCAAGATCACAGCCATCAAAGTGCGTGCAAAATGCAAGAGGTAAGTATAGTAGCAGTAGTAGCAGCCAGTGCACAGTAAGCCCTCGCCCCATAGTAACATGCATAGTAACCAACCACACATGAACAGAGCGACAACCCCTCGCCCATACGTATATATATATATATGTATATACATACAGGTTGATACGACACTCTAGTATAGTTCCTCCCGAGCAGGACGGAGGATTATCCTATGCCGTGCGTGTGTGCATGCGCGCGCGCGCGCGAGCCCGGGGCTAATCAGACGTGCCGGACCACACACGGCCTTCTCCTCTCGCGCATAATATATATGCCCGGCTCCTCCGCTTTCGCCTTCCTCTTCTTCTCCTCCTTCTATACTACTATACTACACTGACGCTCCCGTGGCGTGAAATATCGCTGTCAGGAGATAGAGAGAGAGAGAGAGAGAGAGAGAAGGACGGCGGGAAGAGCGGGCTCGGCCGTGCGCTGTGCGTATACTTATGTGTTTTACATTGTACACACGTAATACATCGAGCGACGATCGACGAAAGCCAGGAGGCGAATCGCTACTAGGTGGTTACTCGGTACTTATACCACGCGGAGCCTCCTCTCTTCTTTCTCGGAAGAGACGGGTCTTCCAGTCGCGCATCCCTCGAATATACGTGCAGCGCTCGGTGCGCCACATTGCAATAACGTCAGTTCCGAATGATAGAAGTTATATTTAAACTTTAGATTTCCACTGATGGTTCTACTGCCCGCTCATTCATGTGCAGTGACATTATTTTTGCTGTTTCAATAAATGGATATTTTTTAACGTCAGTCGTTTTTTTTTTTCTTTGAATCAAACTGAGAGGGCATGAGTGTCGCAGATTTAGGATATTGGGAGCTGTTGCATCTTGGCTCTTGAATCATTGATCTCGATGATTAATTTTTATTGTCGAGTTCGCAATGTGAAGTGTAAACGCGTGTAAACGTGTGAAGCGGTAGATATCGGTTAAGGCCACTTTTCTCATCTGCGTCACACCACGTGACGCATAATAAATATATAGTTCCCGTAGGCTATTCAAATAAAAAGTTCTGAACGTTAAACTGAATTCGTCACCAACGGAAACTAGTGCAACTGAAGCACTGGGTTTGATCGAAAATAGTGCTCCGTAGCATGGCTTATCTGAGGTCCAAGGCCACTTCTACAGCTCTAGTGATAGGGCACACGCATTCATTAAACAAATTGTGATGAACTTACGATTTTTACTTAGCTTGTAAGAAAATCTAGCCTGTTAGTGTTGCCTACTGGTATACAAAAACCCGTATAGCTCTGCTACTCGGATATTCGGTCGAACGGATCCTCACTCACTGTAACGAGACCGTTTCAACATATCATACAATAGTTTTTTAATAACTTTCAACTGAAGATATCTGGAAATCATTATGGTACAAATACCTCTTGCATTAGTAAACATTCGTACTCAGACGTTAGTGGGACATTACGCGTGTGATCAGCAGTGCGTCTAGTAGAGTAGAGTAGAGTAGAGTCTTGTGAGAGAGAAGAATAAGTATATATTCCAACAAGTGTACTTTTTAAAGAGTTTTTTTTTGTGAAGGAATATCAATGATGAGGGGTTGGTGGTATGGAATTGTGTTAGCCCTACTGCTCTTATCTTGTGGAAGATTGAGGGCTGAAAAAGATTTTGGAGATTTGACCAGTGATGTGTCACCCATCAACTATGCACACATTGATGGCAAGGCCTCAGGATACAGCGATCAGATTAAAGCTAAACACTCCGGTTTTATGAAGGGATTCTACGCCTTCACAAACGGGTTTATCAATCTCATCGGAAACAAAGATTTTTTTCCTGATGGTAAGATTTATTTTCTTTTGTATCAAACATTCGAGCAGTGTGTGTCAGCGCTTTGCACGTAGACATAGACTTACTCAAATGCGCGTTGTAAAAAATTTTATATCAAGTACTGCATTAAAAGAAGGTAAAACGCAACCTGCATCAAAGGCAGTAACTTTACTATTGAAGGTTTGAACTTGTACGAAGTTGTGCGAATAATCAAAAGAACTTGGAAAAAATAACCATATTGCGGAACTTAGATGATCATTTGGGTGGTTTTCACGCTTGATAATGTGCGAAAAAGTTTAGTCACGGGGTTCAAGCCTGCAAAATGTGACTTGGGCATCGAGTCAGAACTCATGCAATATACCGGACCATTCCGTGTCAGATTTAGCAGAATTTTTGTAGAGAGATACGGAAAAGCTTGGAAATCGGTGCACATGGAAATCTATTTTACCCGAGCATATAATATATTTAGAGTCATTAGTATACTATTATTTTTTATTTTATGCGATTTACGAAAACTTGGTGCCAATAACTAATATTACGATGTATTTAGGATACAACCTTATTTTAAACTTGAAAAGTCAACTGAAACAGTTTTTTGAGGTTTGATTTACAATTTTTTTATCAATTGCAACTCGAGAATTGCCTACTTTTGTTTAGAAAGTTACTGTATCTAATGCAGGTCGATTTTTAATCTTCATTTATTGCATCAATAGTCAACTGAAATTTTGTATAGTGTTCTGTACTATCTTCAAAAAAAGTGTATATTTATCTACAATATCAGTGCTTCGGTATCAGTATACTAAATGACTATATAAGTACATTGGGTTACGAGTGCGTTCATCCAAATTACTAGTGAACGATTGCACGATGCACATGAATTGTCAGTGTGCACACTCATGACACACACGTACACGTATACGTACTAAGAATTTCTGTGTGTGGTCATAGAATCCCCAACATTGTGATAAATATTCGATGGTCCTACTCTTTAAACAGAGACACAGACGTGACTGCAAAGAATTGTAATACAAATACTGACTTGAAATAAACATTCAACAGATGCAATCAACACAAAAGAAGGCAATCTCGAAATCACTTGGGAGATGAAGAAGATTCTGCAGCACAATAAGGCTCTAACAGCTGTATCGGCTGTCCTACTAACATTAGCTATTATCCTTCCCTGCGTCGGATGCTACCTATACTGCTGCTGCAGTGGATACTTTAGTTTCACCTACAACGCTCGGAATGATGAGAACTGCGATGGCATGAGAAATTTGCGCTTTAGCAAAAATCTTCTGGGCTTAACTCTTCTTTTCGTGTTTGTGCTTATGATACTTGGCTTTTACATCGCTATGATTTCCAATCAAGCTGTACACGAAGGCACTGAGGAGTATCCTGTTCATGTCAACAACATCATGCACGATCTTCGACACTATATTACCACTATTATGTACGTATAACATCCTATACGAGGCTTGGAGACAAAAAGCTTTTCAACCGGAACAAATTAATAATAATGCAACTGACAGTGAAATTGCAATTGAACGAAATTATATAGCTATACTGTCAATTTAAACGCGTCAAAATAATAACCATGCCATTTAGTTTTTGTATTCGAAAAATTATTACTTTCCGTTTAAAATAATAAGATATACTTGGCAGCAAAAAGAATTAATAGAATCAAATACTGAATAGTTAGAAGACTTGGTAAATTATCAAGAATACAAAAGGTTATTTAACCTTCCCATCAATTCTATGCTATTTTTTATTAAACCCGACTATACAACTCGCAAGTTATATGGAAGCTTACATGACGTTTTGGATTTTCGATAGGAAACGCGAGTATATTATAATCTAAAAATAGCTTTAAGTCGGACCCTTCTTCTCTTTGTTCTGCTCGTTCCCCCTTACCAACACTAAAGAATCTCTTGAAGTTATTACTACGATTCATACATAATATGGCAAAGCTTGTTTTTGTAGTTATGCCTTTAATATTATGAGTAACAACCAAGAATAACAAAATACATTCGTTTGCGTGATTTTCTATTTTTAAATATTTTTTTTTTTCATTTCATTGTTTTATGTATGTTCAGCAATGAAATGAAGGTACTAGTGGTGGACAACTTCCAAGAATTAGAAAAAAGGCTTTTTTTGACACTAAATCGGTGCGGTAAGTCTGCATTCGAAAACAAGAATCAGTTTAAAAAATTCTTTAGCAATTTCGGTACTATAAAATCTGGCATGAATGACATTATAAAAAAAAAGGGTTTGATGGTCGAAATAATCACAGGATTTCAAGAACAAACCAAGAACATTAATAACGGTAAGTTAATTAGTAACAAAAAGCAAAGAATTTTAGTTTGTTAATAGGATATTTACTTATAAGTTTAATTCATGCTGTTTTTAGAATTTAAAAAAATTCGTGAAACTTTGAATAATATTACGACCGAATGCAGTAAAAAATGCAATGCCACGAAAAAGGACATTACACATCAAATTAGGAACATCATGCATACACAACATTCAGTATAGTATTACTTTACACGTAAATTTCTTTTAAAAATGTTCAGCACGTTAATTGTAACATTAAATTACAGTTCTCTTCAATCAAAATGACAGTATTGAGTATAAAAAAATCGTTTGACGTAAAAAATGTGAATCAATGGGAGATGAAAATATTTAGAGAAACTAAAAGAGATATCGAGCAAAACATTAAAGAGTTAACATCTAAAATTACTTCTGAAATCAACAAAGTAGGTTTGGATTTGAAAAAAAATGTCGAGGACCAGTCAAAAAAAATAAATGAAACATTCCTAAACTTAGTGAATCGCTTCGAACCGCTTTTGAATGACAATATGATTTATTTAAAAAAATATTTAACTCTCTGGTATGCTGTTGATCTAGTTATTTGTTTCGCCATACTCGTCGTATTGGTACTTTTACTTTTAAGTGCTCTTTGCGGTATGAGTAACGAGAGACCAGATAATCATGAGAAAAATTGTGGACCTCGTTTTCTCACAATGTGAGTATAAATACCTATTTATCTCTGCAACTATAGGAAGAAAAAATATTTCTTACCATACCTGAAATTAAAAAAAAAATAATATTTGCAATAAAGGAATAAATAAAATAGTATTTACTACTAATTAGGAAAACAACTACTTGGCCTGAAGCCCCCTTTGTGTCAAATATACCATTAATTTAAGCTGTTGCATCATTTTAGGGCTACATGGGTGATATTTGGCGTTACAAGTGTACTACTCACAGTGAATGTAGTTCAAATTTTTGTGGGCATTGCTGGTGAACGTACCGTTTGCGGATCACTCAATAATCCCAGCGACAGTAAAATGATCCATTTTGTTGTTAAAATGATAAATTTTGAGACATTGAATTCTGGATCGCTCAAAATCGATGAAATAATCAAGTAAGATTTTGTGTATTTTTTAAATATGCGTTACTCAAACACACGCCGATTTTTGTCACAAAACTACATTCTAAAATTTTATCACTGTTTAATGATAGCTCTTGTCACAAAAATGATGCTTTAGTAAGAGCATTGAAGATGGAAGAATTCGCCGATCTCAATACTTGGATAAACTGCACAAACTGTAATAACATAAACAAAACCATTGACGAGTGGGTAAACACAATTTACCTAAGGAGCAATTACGAGATAATAAGTCCAGAAACGAAAAATAAACTAAAGAACATGTCCAGTGATATAGACAAGATCGATTTAGATAAAGTGGACAGAGATGTAAAAGAGAACTCTATAATCGTCAATGTCGATGGATTTGCAAAGAAGCTGCGTAATTTCTCCCTGACTCTTGCGGATGACTTGAATGAAACCAAAGAAATCTTAAAGACCAGTGCTGATAACATTGAGAACTCACAGAAAATGTTTATGAACAACATGAGAAATTGGAGCGAAGTTTTTCACGACACCGTTAAGAAACTGGAGGAAATTAAATTAAATAAAATCTCGATGAACGCCACCATTACAGAATTACTCGCCGAAATAGAAGATTCGCAGGAGTGGATCAACAAAGATGTGGTGGCAAAGATACAAAAAGTAACGTACTTAAAATTCTTGTACCAGTAAATAAATTATGATGTAAAACCTAACGAATTTTCCATCCAAAACAGGAAATCAAGCAGTCGGGAGACTTTTTGAAGACTCGAATCCATGAATTTTTTATCCATGTATCGAGCAATGTTGCAAACAACGTTGGCAGATGCGGAGTGCTATCAAACTTGTACAATGCGACAATAATAGCTAGCTGCGATAAAATCCTCGACCCATTCGTAATTACTTTTCATTACTAAAATTTACAAAAGATGAAAATTCTTATATTTTTTTAAATTTTATCCTCATTATCCACAAACAGAATGGATTCTGGATGATTATTGGCTTCTGTCTATTTTTCTTCATTTTCGTGATAATTTTGAGCATCACCCACACTGCTGCGCGGAAAAAACGGCCTGTCGTCGATCAAGAATCCTCGTTGTACAAGTGAGCATATCCATTCGGACGTTAAAATCAACTTGTTATCTCGATGGGATCATTCACGTTTGAAATTTTGGTTTCAGCATCGACAATTCTAATCAGCAGGCCACCATTTCGCCGAACAACTTGATGGGCACAAAAAGACGTAAGCCACGTAAACTGGGTAAAGCTTCTCTGCGAGGACAAGCTGACAGTATACTCCCAAGCATACTAAGCCGTTCGGAAGACACCGCTATAAGTTATTACTGATTGTTATTTGACTATTAAAATTTCCTCTATGTTAGGTGCATGGTAGCGAATAAGATGATGCAAATGTTCCAAGTAAAGTTCTTACGCGTAATATAGCATAAAATATTGAGTCCGATTTAATACCATATTACAAGTTAACGCACAGTAGCTTTAGTAGCCAGCGTCGAGAACTGCGGTTGCTTCTCCTCCTGCCTCCCAGGAGGAAACGCAATTTATTCAGCAGCGGAAGATGAGCAGCGCGCGCATATTTCAGCGGACGCGAGTGCGCGTTCGCGGAAAAGGTGTACCAACCGCGACGGCGTTGGCGGCGCTGGCGTTGTTCTGGCACGTGATGTATTATCAAGCGGCGAACGGACGTATGCGCGCGATGCGAGCCGTGATGTATGTCGCTGAAATGCTGAGCTACGGCCCGGCTATTTCGGCGCGCCTAATTTATTAACATATCTCTTTCAGCGCGCTAAATAACACCGGTGTTGGTTGTACGCGGCCGTTGGTAAAGCAGCGGAACCAGCGAAAAGTATAGACTACCGTATTATTTTTGCACCAACGATAAATAATAAAGCGCGTGCATGCGTGCCGGCGGTGGCGTGGATGTAGCACCCCCGCGGGTGGGGGAAAGCCCTTCAGAAGCGCGCGAAGAGCAATTTTATTCTACCAAATGTTTCAAAGTAGTGTGGGAGAAAAATTCTTGAAAATTCAAAGATTAATTTCTGTCAGAATTCAGACAGTTGCGAAAATTTGTGGAAGCTGTTTGAAAATATGTATTTAAATTAAAATTCTGCATACACGCGTATGTTGTGTATATTTTTATACTATTATTATTATTATCATATCGTACCATGTTTCGAAAATACTGACAATTGAAATAAATGATACTTTCCCACTTGAATATTCAAACACTTTTCTCTTAAATTTACCGATGTTTTATTTTTCTTCGAGAGGGACGCAAGGAGATGCCAATTGCTCACGCCGGTGTACAATTTGCGCCGAAAATAGACACTTCAAGCTGTTGTCGCCTTTTTTTTTTTTTATCGTTCATCAACGTACGCGTGCAAGTATTGCGTACACCTCGACGCTCATACACCAAGCCTCCATGACTCCCGAATCGAGCCCTAAACTCTGGGACTCATCCGCAAAGGCAAGGGAAAGAAAAAAAAAATCTCACCAACACGCGGGTCGAAAAAAACGCGTTTCGGCAACTCGACACATCGCGAGTCCCGCTTCTTCCCTCGACGCGACGGATTATTTCCTCGCCTGCCCTCCTGCCCCTCCCTTGTACACATATAATACGCGCCTGCCAAACGAGCTCTTCCGCCCCCGCGCCGTTCCCGCCCTGATGCCCTCGGGCCCCCCTCCCCCCCCCCCCTCCCCCATTTTTATTTCCTCCGCCGCATCGAACCCTCCGCTCGTCCTTCACGTCCTCGCTGCTGCCACACGAGAGTGTCGGCGTGTATAATTCCTCCTCGCGAGGCGCGCACGCACACGGGCCCGCGCCGCTGGAAATCGATGCGTGACACAGAAACGCCGCCACGGGTAATTGCCCGAGCGTTACGCGCCGCCGGGCCGTTCCCTTGGTGTGTGCATACACACAGGTACAGCCGCCGCCTCACCTACACGCTGCACGCCCGTCATTCGCGGGTATTATCGCTTTTAGCGCTTTTGCGGCGCGCATTGCCGCGCGCACCACGGGCTCTCCGTGCACATACATTGCAGACACGCTGCACGGTTAGCTCCCTCCTCGTCCGCCGCTTCTTCCCACCTTCGGCGGTTTCTCCCCGGCTCGGGAGCCGAGCGCGTCCTTTTTTCCCCTTCGCTCTTCGTCGTCCGATCACTTCGAGCGCTTCTTCTCGTTTTGGGATTTCGAGAGTAACGCGGGGGTGGGTCGTCTTTGCTGGAAGCGAGAACCGTGGCGACGCAACCGGCAAATTTCCTCGAACGAATGCACGCGTTGCGCGCACGAGGCCCATAAGTACGGATACAACCGTCACTGCTCCCTGCTCGCGCGCGCGTCGCCCCGCTCGGAACCTCCTCCTTGAAATTGCTCAATCGTGACGCGAGCGAAAATTTTCGAATTAAATTACACGCGTGCGCGCGGGCGCGCATGATGCACGAGCTGACCCCGGTGTGTGCACAATGTACAGATACTTGCTGCACCTGCACCGCTTTCGCCGGAAATGACGGGGCCAACCTGCAGCTCGGCCATTGCGCGTCGAAGATGCGAATATGAATATGATGCGAAGCAGCAGTCGGGTGCATATTATAGGAACGAGCTGATGCGTGCCAAGTGCTTTGCGAGCGATCGATGGTCCGCGCGAGGCCTCAAAGTTGCGGTCGAAAGGGAAAGTTATTTTCAAGACTCTGTACAAAGTGTACAAAGACGGGAATTTCTCCCCTCCCGCTGCCACCCGCTGTTTGCCCTCGCGGTATAATTTTATCCCCCATCGCCGTTTCGTTGATTGCACTTTCATCGGTCGCGTGTGCTGCAGCGACGTGGCGCGTACTACTTTCCAGGCGCACGCCGCTGTCGTACATACCAAAAGGTATCCGATGTAAGTCGAAGAGAAA
>JAPYYV010008221.1:0-16061 GCA_030522625.1 Copidosoma aretas | reverse complement strand
AAAAGAACACTTTTTTTAGGAAAATAAATATTTTTCCAATTTTTGTTCGTAGTATGCTTGTGCTTGTTGAGTAAGCAGCTATTCTTCCGTTCACATTTAGGTTGTAAGAGTAATAAAGTAATATATTTTTTTTTTACTTTTGCTAAATCCATTTGAATGCAGTTATACTTTATTATAGTTTCGCTTAATATGGCACTACATGAGGGGCTGTTCACGTGACCTAAAGATTTAAGATAAAACTGTGATTTCATGTAATTTACTGTGTTTAACGAAAAGAAGTTAAATTTATTGACTTTAATAACAAGTAAAAGAGTCATATAGCTATCAAATATAAATTTCCAATTAAATTAAGCAGCAAACTATTCATTAATTCATTCGAGATTCAATGATTTACCAGTTTTTTAAATCACGTGGTCAACTCCTTGGCACCAAACGTTTGAGCCAGCTATAAAATGTCTTGCAATGCGAAAAGGCCTTCGAAGAGAAAACCGAAAAATGGCAGTGAAATTGACGCACCAAAGAAACATAAAACAATATGTTTTTTTGTTGACGCATGGTTAGAAGAGCTGCAATTTAAACATTGGCTCTCAAAGGATGAATCTAATATTCAAAAGCCCGCTCGCTGTTTCCTTTGCTGCGTCAATATCGCGTGCTATAATAAACAAGATCTGATCAAGCACGCTGAAAATCAAAATCATAAAGAAAATTTTAATATCGCAAGTAAAACAAATAATGATACCCCTTCAATCAGTCAAGACGAATTTAATCAGCAGGTCAAAGAGTTTGAACTGATGACTGCTCTTTTTTTTGCGGAACATAACGTGCCTGCTCAGCTTGTTGAAGATTTGATCCCTTTTATGCAAAAATTGTGTAAAAAACCAGAGGTTGTTGCACAAATGGGTATGAAAAAAGACAAATGTGCAAGCTTAATAACTAATGTCTTGAGTGCCAGCGAACTTGAAAATGTTCTTAATATTTTAAAAAACCAACGCTTTTCAGTTTTAATTCATGAATCGACCGAAATTAGTTTAAAAAAAATTTTGTGCGTTGTTGTTAATTACATTAATCTTGACAGCGGCAAATTTGTGTCCCACCTCTTGACTTTAATTGAACTTAATGCTAAAGAGTGTGGTGTTAAGGAACTCTTTGAAGCTTTTGAGAAATTTTTTATTAATAATGGATCTCCTCTTAGTAATATAACGAGTTTAGCCTGTGAAAGCGCAAGTATTATGACCAGTGTCTAAAATTGTTTTTATATGCTATTGAAGAAAAAATCTCCCAATTTAATTTTGTTACCCTGTATATGTCATACGTCGGCTCTAGTTACAAAAAAAAGTTGTGCGAACATTCCTGGAGAGTACCAGACGTTGCTTCAGCGTCTTCCAAAGTATTTTTGTAACAGTTCTAAAAGATCGCAAAACTTTAAAAACATTTAAATATTTTTTAACATTTCGACGAGAAAAATTTTGAAGTGAGCGAGCACTCGATGGCTTTCTCTTTTCAATTGTATCGACCGCGTTCTTGAAAATTTGCCAGCTTTACAGTCTTTTTTCTCACTAGAATGCCACGAAAATCCCTCTTGCAGTAAAAATAAGGAGAAGAAAAGCTCACCGCAGTTTATTTACAGTTTATCAAGCGATAATAAAATTATTGCCCATTTACATTTTTTACATTCAAGTTTGCATCATTTTAATAAATTTAATGCAACCTTTCAAACAAAAAATACCTTAATTCATAAAGTCAGTAGCACATGTTCACAAGTCTTTACAGCGATAAGCTCGAACTTCCTCAATGAAAATGCTGCAAAAGAAATCGCCAAAGATGGTAATTATAAAGTTAACGATGATGATTTAAAAAAAGCAGAAGATAGTATGGTTGGTGAAGAAGCATCCGCTTCAATTTTGCAAAGACTTCCAGAAACAGATCAGCTGGAAATTCGAGAGAATTGTTTATATTTCTACACAACGGCTCCAAAAGAAATTCAAAGGACTTTTGTTAAAAATGATGATGTTTTGAGTTCCCTTAGTTTTATTGAGCCAGCAAATGCTTTAAGCAGCGAATTTTGGAGTGAAAACCCGAATTTATTAGATCATCTCGAGAAATTTTTCCCATACCCTGATATCGATTATTTCTCATTAAAGAAAGAAACTGAATCGTTGCCTTCATATTTTGCTGATATTGAAAATAAATTTTATGATTTAAAAGTCGATGAATTTTGGAAAAAAGTCACTGACACGCTTTCTGAAAACGGTGATTTAAAATTTAAAAATTTGAAAATTCTAGTCGAAATTGCCTTAACTTGGCCCCACTCAAACGATAAGCCTGAAAGAATTTTTTCAATTGTCACAGATGTCAAACATAAAAAACGAAATAAAATGGAAATAGACTTATTAAATGCTATTTGTTTCATAAGGTCTTATTTTCCAGTTCGAGGTATAAATTCATTAAATTTTATAATTTTTAACAAACATCTCGATCTATTCAATTCAAACATGTATAAACATAAATCAAAAAGAACTTATAAAATCGACACTTAAAGTAAATAATTACACCCATTCTCTTGAATTCTTATCTCTTCTGTTAAATACTAAAATTACTACTAAGATTTCTTAGATTTTTTTCCAGTGATTCGAGGGAGTTGGTGACTGAATTGATTTGCGTCAGATTTGGTTAAAATTTGGGGTTAAGACTTATCTTGTCCCCATCTATATTAAATTAAAATTTCAAAACGATTGCCAGTATAGTTTTTATGATATAAGCGTTCAAATTACTTTTTAACAGGTACCACCTCTATAAAATCTCACATTTCAAGCAATTGTAGCAAAATTATGTGTAAGAAATTCGTGAAAAATTAGTATGTTATTGCCACACAGATTTCTAGTGCCGTTTTTTAAATATTTTAATTTCAATGTAATTTGCTATGCTTTTAGTATATCTATATAGTTATTTCATTTTCTTAACCTATTGGTATTTTATCATAGTTTCAAAATTTCCTAAAAATTTCAGTGATTCAAAATTTTTTAAGCATGTTTTCGTACTAATTCATGTGAATTATAACCAAGTAATGTGAAAAAATATTCAATCAGCGTTTAACTGATCAGATATACATGTATGTATAAAGTCGCCAACTCCCTAGCTTGAGTATTATGATACATACTATCACAGGGCACTTTGATACATCAAAAAACAATCAAATTGAACTTAAACTTTTTTTTTCATTCTTTTCTAATGTACATAGCTACATATTCCATTTTCCCATACATTACGGACTTGACGTTTACAAAAAAATACTGCAAGTAACAGTTACGTTATAATTTGTTATTTTAAGAAATAAATATGTTGCTACAGATAAATACTTATACAACGTTTTACTAGAATGATCTCGAAAAAAAGTAGAATAAGTTAGCAAACCACGTGATTTGACTCAATCAATAAATAAAAGGTGTCAGTTACGTCAAGCCGATCTTACGAAATAGATTACTGAATTAAATTGGAACATCATTTACTTTATAATTGTAAAACGATCAGTATTTTGTACTTTTTTAGTATCAAGCATAAAAAATTACAAACATGTACATTTACTAGTCATTACAAAATTAATTAATTTAATATTTATGTAGTAAGTAACGAGTACTCTATGTCTGAATCAAAGATTTGATCTCAGTATTAAATAATTTGTAAAAAGTTTAATTTATTGTATAGTACATTACGAGGTACCTTACATGCCAGAAAATTTAATTACTTGCGTTTGTTTCGTTTAATTATGAATTATCAAAATGATTGATTCAGACATTTTCGTAAGAGGACTTGGCCTACTGGGGATACCACTCAAAGAAAAAAATAAAGTAACAGTTCTTATAATAGCAAAAAGTCAAATTTATCCGAAGTATGTAACAATTAGGGCATCATGACATGTACTTGCTAATTAATTTTCAGTAATTTAGGTATGTGCTTTATTCATTTCTTTGAAAAAAACACGCTGATATACTTACCGCAAGGTAGTGTGGAAACAGTATCATATTAGATTTAAATGCTTACGAATTTCTGTTTATTTTTATATGATAATATAATAAAGATTCATTGATACCAAATTAGGTAAATGTTTTTAAAAACGTATTATAGAAAAGTGGTTTTTTGCTAGCTCACAATTAAATTACGCAATTTGTATATTAAATAATAATAATAATTTGTGTAACTTAATATTAATAATTTGTGTAAAGTATCATGTATTTTTAAATGACAGTTAATACATGAAAAAGCATGCTGCTAACTGACTTGAAATTAAAGTGCTGAAAATAGTATTCGTTAAATAAAAAAAAAATAAATAAAAAAAAAAAAAAAAGGGGCCGCCGGAGAATTAAACACAGATCATTCAGATTCTCCGCGCAGACAAAAGATGTAGACCACGCCGCTATCTACACTTTGGGTAGCTCTAAGTTAGATGATGTATTTGACTTGTGAGAAGTGGGTGGGGCTTGAGCTAAAGTACAGGCGGGGAGACTCTCCCACTCCTGCGGGTCAGAGAGAGAAAGAGAGTATAGCTACTCTGTGCATGTGCGAGAAGTATTGGTTGTTAGAAACACTGCCCCGAAGTCGAACCAGGAAACTCCTTCTTGACGAGAGGGCTCGCTCCCTCTTGCGCCACCGAGGCCTTAGTGATTCCTTTCGTCTCATCGAGTCAAATTCTAAACGCATCTTTTCAGCAAAAGCGTACTATAAATACATTTAAACATGATTTCAAGATAAGCGAAAATAAAATATCGGATATACAAGTTCAATGGCTTTTACCTACCAAACTTTTTTTCTTTCAATGTACAGCGCGTAGCCTCGCCATGTGATAAAAATTGCTATATTTCAAATAGCACTGATATTAATAAACATAGAATTTTAAATGAAGGTTTTCCCGATTCATACAAAATAAATGTGAGTAGTCAAATAAAATTATTGATGAGACGAATAAAATATCTTGACCCCACAGCGAACTGAGGCACTCTTTCTTGCCAGAAAGGCACGCTTCCACTTGTGCCAAGGAGATGCGCACGCTACCACATTCTGTTAAAGAGTTTCCCGGTTTAACTCTGGGCTCAGGGTGTTTTTTTCTTCCATTTAATAATATTATCCAACTACTCGAATTTCCTTGGTATACAGTAGAAAAAAATCAACTAAATATTTAATGCTTATTAAAATTAAAGCTATTTTTAATATAGCGATTCCAATCAAGTGTGGAGGCTGCTCTCTGCACGATGAAAAAAAAAGGTTGATGGGTAGATGCTGTTGGACTCGTTGTATATCTAGAACGATTAAGTTCGTAATATTATTCCTGCAAATAGCATTAAAAAATTAAAATGTTTACTTAGCTTGTCAGGAGATTTTTCTCTTGTTTTTTTCGAAATGCAATAAAATAACAATTGACTTATCCATCTAACCGTTACTAATGTTCTTTGAAACCCAAAAACCGCATCTTTGTGACTTCCGTATCTACTGATAACACTAAATATGCTTTACAAATAGGTTTGCCACTAAGATTACAAAAATATAGCTGGAAGAAAGTCTAAACTGATAAGGGGCTGCACCTCTACCACTATACCATTTTTATGCATTTGATATAAGATAGTGATGTTCAAATCACTTTTACCGATAAAACAGCACTTTGGCGAGCTTATATTACTTAAGAAATTTTCTTTTTAACATGGACTGCTCCGCTCTCTGAAATGTGTAAAGTTCTTGATCCTACGTATATTCAAAGAAATTTCCGATACTGTTGATCGTACAATAGATTTTTTTGTAATTGAAACCGTAACCATATGTGATAAGTCAATTACAAAACTGTATGTTTGGAAAGTTTGTCACTAGGAATACGAAAACATTGGTGACAAAAAATCCAAACGAGAAAAGAGCATGTCTAAACATAAGTTTCATACTTTTTCATGCCTTAGATTCAAGATGGCAGGTTTTACAATTACTCTTAGCATAAAAGCAGCACTCGCGCAACTTAAATTAACTCGAAATACTTTTCCTCTTAACTTAGACTACCCTGCCTACTAAAAAGTCTTCCGCTCTAGATGCTCAAATCATATGCAGATAAGCTTAATTGTTTAACCTTACATTTATTATTCTATGCGTGTGCATTTGTGATAGGTTGACTATAACACTTAAAATTCGAAACTTAGCCACTGGGAATACTGCAACATTAGTGAATATGGGTTGTAGCCAATAAAGTGTGTGTCTCTTTAACACAATACCGCATTTAATGCATTAGTTCCAAGATTTTAACGTTTTAATATCACTTTTACCAAAAAAAAGCACTTCCAAGAACTTATGCTGCTCTAAAAATTTTTTTTCTTTCTCAGACTACTCCGCTTTTTACAATTTTCCGCATTTTTTATCTTATGATGATTCAAAGAAATTTTCGATACTCTCGGTCTTAAAATAAATTTTTCTTGATGAATAAAACCGTAACAAAATGTGATCAGTCAATTAGAAGACTGTATGTTCGGGATGTTTGCTACTGAGAATACAGAAACATTGATAAGAAGGGGTCTGAATGAATAGAGAGCGTGTCTCTAGATCACTTTATTATTTTTCCGGCTCCAGATTACAGATGGTGGCGAAGTTTTCATTATTACTTTTACTGGAAAAACAGCACATTAGCGACCTAAAATCATGTTTGGACTATTTCTTCAAAACCCAGACTGCTTAGCCCACTTGCATGTCCAACTTACTTAATCCTAGAATTATATAGCGAGCCTAACTTTCTTTTCTTTAAATTTTGTATTTTCTAATGATAAAAATTGTATTGATGTAAATTAGATCGATTACTTACTGTATGTTCGGAAAGTTTTCCACTATGAATACGGAAACATTGTCGAATAAAAGTCTACACAAATAGATAGCGTGTGTTTCTATTACTTGGTTATTTTTTATACCTTTAATTTGAGATGGCGAAGGTTAATAATTACTTTTTTCGAAAAAATAGCACATTTTCAACGTAAAATCCTTATGGGACTGTTCCTTTGAAATCTAGACAGCCCACTGGCACGGCAACCTTGCCTGACTCCAAAATGATATAATGACTGGTCTCAGTTTCTTACTACAAAATTTTTTTTTCATCATGAAAATTGTGTTAATATCAGATAAGGCGATTACTAAACCGTAGGTACGGAAAGTTCACTACGGGCAATACAGAAATATGGGTTAAAAAGAGCCTAAACGAATAGGGATCGTGTCTCTCTATTACTTAATTAATCTTTATGCTTCAGATTCAAGATGGCAGAGTTTAATAATCACTTGGACCTCGAAAGCAGCAACTGCGCAACTTAAAATCACTACAAAAATTTTTCTCCTATCTTAGACTAGGCTGCCGTATTTTTTTTTTTCATACTTACTAATGGTATGTATAGAATTATCTTATATTCATAGACTTTTCGTCACTTATTCTTAATATACACATTTCTGCATATAAATTTCTTATAAGCCAAATCCTACAGTATTCTTTTGTAATTTCGTTGCCTTTTCAATGATGGTCTTATCAATAAAAATATACATAGGAACCCCATACCTTGAGGCACAATATTGATCGTTACGTAACTAATAGTACATTACGCCACTAGGGCCAAAAGTAAAAAATTGAGCGCCCGAAGGGCGCGCTTGTCTTACTTTTGTGTCCGAGTCTCGTATATTATTTTTCTTGCCGAGGGCGCAAAGTGCAATTTTGCGCCCGTGGGCACACTTTGAGCCCGAGAAAATACTTTGCGCCTTAGGGCAGAAAAAAAATTTTCCGGGCCCAAAATTTGTTCTGCCCGTGGGCGCAAAGTGGTTTCAAGGGCCCAAAGTGTGGCCTGAGGGCGAAAAGGCTCTGCTGCACTTTGGGCCCATGGTAAGAAAAGCCTTTTCATACGTTGCGTGATTAGCTGAGACTGGTCAAGCGTGGGCAGATTTGAAACCGAGATTTAAAAAAATTATTAGGATGTGATTTTAATTGGTGGATTGAATAAATATTATAATTATACATAAAAATAATTTAAACATTTGATTTTTATTATAAAATCTTAGAAATAATAATATTTGTTTAAGTTTTAGGGATTGGCGAACAAGGCCCGCAGGGCGCGGAGCTTCCTTGTACTACTAAAGGATATTAATATGACTATTTACTGCGATTTGCATGTATGAATCCAACCATCCTATCTACTTCTCTATACTAAAATAGTTTAGTCTTTTCTTCTTCTTCCTCTAATTCTTTTTACTTATACATTTTTGAATGTTATAAAGTTGTGTTATAGCTATACACTGATGAATTTTGGTGCATTCTTGATGATCATCAATTTAATACATGAAGATAGCAAAGTAAAACTGTTTAAGTTTTACTAGAATGACACTGATTTTTTCCAACGATATACATATTCGTGTACTATACCTTAAGAAGCATTCGTAAATATAACAGTACAAGTACCATTTTGCTGCAAGCCTAAATCAATACTAGGCCGGATTGACCTCAAAGATGTAGGAAAAGATAAAAATTAAAAGAAAAAAGTGAGGAAAACAGATACGTTTCGTTCTTAACTGCTAGCTGAACACATTAGTTCGGCGCACTGGTAATCTTAGCCGTAAACGAGCACGACTTATACTTGATCTGATACTTAAATAGTTTTACTTCACGAACTTCATGTATGTTATACCTACGTTATACAAATTATATACGATATTAAAGAAGCAATTTTTTGCAGTCTTGCTGTATTTTTTAGATATTTTTTTCTTGTCATGCTGCTAATGCTTTGTTTAGCCACAACTTCAAATTCAATTAGATAAGTCAAATGTTTTGTGAGCAAGATGCATCCACAGTCGTTTAGTTACATAATAGTTAAATTTCTATACTGCTAGTCTCGTAATTGTAAGTGCGTCAGTTTGGTTATTCTTAGGAGGATGCATTTTACGCGCTAGGCATAGTTTTTTCCTTCGTGCAGCATACATCTTTACTTTATGTTAGGTAAAAATTTGATAGTAATATTAGACCATATGTCTCTTTTAGCGATAATGTTATGCTGAGCATTAGCCTTTGCTTGTATGGTAAGTTTTAATGACACGTAGGCCTTTGGTATTTTGTATCAATATATCATTCTAGATAGCAAGCATCTATTAATACAATAATTTCAATAATGAAAAACCTAAATTGGTGTTATTTTAGGTGATGTGCAAGAAATGAGGGAGTGATCTCAATTCGATCCCAAAAACCCAAAGCGGTAAAGGGCATTTTGCATATTCTGTGAGCCCCCGCGATTTATATCCAAATTTTATACACATTTAACGACGCAGCATGTTAAATACCCAGAAGTAAAAAACATTATTCGTACAAAAAACCCATTGAAAAGAAGAAAACTTATAGTAAAAGTGCGCCAATCTGGTTATGAACTTTTTTCACGAATCCAAAATATTGGTATAAAAGCTTCGAAATAAAAAGCATTAAGAACCGGAGATGTAAAATTTCATAATTGCTTAAGGTCTTTTGCTAAGAAAAAGATATGTCGTCATAAGAAGACGCGTAATAATTAAAGCAACAAAGTTCACGTTAATTTTGTATTTTTATTATCGAGCTATTGTTATTTGATCAATTTCCTTATATTAAATATAGTAAAGATGTCTCTACTTTATAAGAGCTCCTTACTTGCATGTTGAGATAATATTCATTACTATTATCTATTTATCCTTTATTACGAAACTAAACTTTAATTAATTTACCCTAGTTCATTTATCAACCCTATATAATGTTGATTTACCCATATTTATTTATCCAAACACTCTGATTTATAATTATAAATTTGTTTAAAACCCTACAAGATAACGGGCAACTTTGGCCCTGAAAAATCATAGCAAAAATATCAGAAAATTAGATTCTACTTATTAATTTTAGTCGTTTCATAACGTATCTGTTTGATGCCTAGTAGAGTTAACATTGTTGATGTGTTAACGGATACTGCAACATATGATTATGCGTACAAATAATTTTTATAAATAATGCGAAATTCGCAAACATACATTTTTCAATACCAATAATTGATTGAAGAATATGCCAAAGTAAATGTTTTTTTACAAATCTTGCAGTACGATTTTAGATATTTTGTCTTTACCAAACTCGATTAGATGACGATAAAACTAAAAATGATGCAGTATGTAGCCAAAAAGTCATACTAATTTGGATTTCTTCGACTAATATATAATTATGCGTACAAATAATTTTTATAAATAATGCGAAATTCGCAAACATCCATTTTTCAATACCAATGATTGATTGAAGAATATGCCAAAGTAAATGTTTATTACAAATCTTGCAGTACGATTTTAGATATTTTGTCTTTACCAAACTCGATCAGATGAGGATAAAACTAAAAATTATGCAGTATGTAGCTGAAAAGTCATATTAATTTGGATTTCTTCGACTAATATATAAGTAGTGTAGAAGCATAAGCGAAAAATGGATCACCTATAAACCGCCCTTTTTCAACTGTAGGACTAACTCTTTTAGATATAAATACAATACAGTTATAAGAATCAGAAAAAACTAATACTTGCATACATCATAGTCTGACTATTACGTATGTAATTAGAGGTTTTTATCTTTATATTTAAAGCTGAATCTAACGATTGCAAGAAAAATATTCAATAAAGACAAGCTTCTAATGGTCATGTGCAATCCACTTTATTTTTTTCAAAGTTTTTCCGACGTTTTGCTAAATTAAATTATTGATAATTTAATGCAAGCAGGTACTTCAATCCTTGATAAGGCGTACCAGTGTACCTGTATGTTAGCGAATCGCAGGAAAAACTGTGAAGAAAATGATGTGGATTGCATATGACCAAAAGAAGCTTGTTTTTATTGAAGGTTTTTATCTTAATTTTTCATTCTAATCGCATTTTATTATGAGACCAAAAATTTTTTTAATAATTAAAAAAAAACACGCTCACTTGCAAAAACTTCAAGGATCATTAGTAATAAGATGGACAAAAAAAAATATTTTTGGAAAATGTTATCTTAAAAGTGCATTACGAATTCTACCTGCACTAAACACTTAGTTCTCAAACCTAAAATGTATTATACTCATTACTGCTTTTATACTCAATATTTTTATTATAAAGCTAGTTACAAGAAGTGGGAATATATTTTTCGTACAGAAAGTTTTTTTTGGAACATTGCAAACACATTTATGGATGTAAAATATCAATATGTATCTGGTCCGCTAAATAACCAAGTATAGTACTTCAATTCTTAATTGAGTAGTTTTCCCAATCTTATATTCGTGACTTTTCTTTGTTTTATGTATCATAAGGCAAATAATATATTTTAACCATTATTTCGGTTTTATTTTAAATATTGGCTAGAAGTCACAGGGTTGCAGAAATGCAGTAGCCTTTTTGATGCCTATAAAATTTAACTGTTTGTTGTCAATATTAAACTCTTGACATAAAAGGAACAAAACTTTGGTGTAAGTGAAAAACTGCAATTGACGAAAATCCTGATTGACACTTTTGATTCGCCACACCTCATCAAAATTTCCATTTGACTTTAAATTTTGACTCTTATTACATCAGTAATTCTTGTAGAATAAAATATACATCATGCGCTACTTTGTTCCTAGGTATAATACTTTATTAGTAGCTGTGTCATTGATGTTGTTAATAACATCGAAATATATGGATAATGGCACACCATAAGCTATGCATTAAAAACTAAATTTGTATAGGGTATTTATTTTCTAATCATACAATAAATCAGCATTTTTTATTACAATAAAATTACTTCTTTATGCATGGTTTTTAAAAAATTTTAAAATCAAGTAAAAAGAACATTTCATCTAAAATATAAGTACTACCAGGTGATCAGAGTATAGTCGTATTGTATTTTAGACCATGTCCCTGATTTGCTATATGTAAATTAAGTGCAAAGATCAGATGATTTTTCGAGAAGTTAATAAAAGACTTATCTTGATACTTGAACACATTATATCTATACAGCAAAATTTTCAGATAGAAGCAATAAAATTAAGCTAAATTAGTAATACATCTGTGCAACTAACATTAAGTGCTTTATTTAGAATCAATCAATAATTTACCATAGAAATTTTTTAAAATAATTTGGTTAATGGTATCGTCTTTTATTATGCTTTCGCATATTTTTTATTATGTGCCAACATAGAGCTCAATGATTAATAACTTGAGAAATTAGTGAATTCTCTGTTCTTTTATGTAGTAATTTTTTGACAAGTCATCTCTGTTTGCGTAGCATAAGCTATATACTATGAGCTGCTTAAAATATCAAATTAAGATGAACTAAGGTAAAGGTATCGCTTTAAATTCTTCTTGTAATAAGCTAGATTATATAGCATAATTTGGAATGTACTTGCTCTGCGTAGACAATACATCATTAATTTGGTATTTGGCACTCTTATAAAAGACTTTTACAATATAATCGATGGAATAAAAATCTAGATCGATAAGGATCCCCGTAGCATGGCTAAAAGAAACAACTCATCAATTTGGACCATAAGTTTTCCTCTGCTAGAAAATCTGTTTATTTACTTAATTACTACAAAAACAATTATAACAGCCATCAGGTACTAATATTTCTACAACGAATAGTCTAAGCCACAAATATGTCTACATCGAATTGATTATACAAATAGCTGGTTGAAAAAAAAATGTTAAAAAAATACACGGTTTTCGAAGTGAAAACATTTTTTTTTATTTTTGGAAGAAAAGTGATTGAAAATTAAATATGTGACTTCTTAATAAATGGTCCCTAAAAAAGATGTCTCAAATTACAAAGGGTTTACGATTAAATTTGTATACTGATAAATATGTTGTCCTCAAAAAGTACATATTTAAGTCCTTAAAAATATTTAGTCCTGGTAAATACAAGTCCAGGAAAATATACGGTCCCTGAAACTTAGAAATGTACGTCCTGAAAAATATATAGTCCTGAAAAATAAAATATTTTCGTCCTTGAAAATATATAGTCCTGGAAAATACAAGTCATAAAAGATATGTAGGCTTTGAGACATGTATATTTACGTCCTGGAAAATATGTAGTCCTGGAAAAATTAATATTCTTCTGTTTAAACATAAATAGTCCTGATAAATACAATTCCTGGAAGATTTATAGTCCTTGAAGATGTGAGACTGTACGTCCTTGAAAATGAAATTTTTGAAACTTGAAATTTATCATGGTCAAATGAAATTTGTATTCGAATTCAAGCAAATTATATTATGAGGTAATACATAGGATATCATATCCGTCCTTATTTAGCGATGTCCTGGAACATGGCCTTAAACGTACATATATGTGTATGTATATATACATATATAGATGAGACGTTCCATGTTAACTCGGACAGCGTTCAGCCCAAAATTAAGGATATGCTAGAGAATCGGTTAAAAGCCAAAAATATTATGCATAATATAGGCATCCAAAAGTCGTCTAGCTAAAAATATAATTCAAGATAGAGGCTTCAAAATCGCGCTAACTAGTTCGTAAAATGACAAGGATAAGAAAAAAAATGCTTCAATAAATTTTTGTTTAAAGTTAGGTAACATATGAAAAAGGCTTATTATAGTCACTGAGAGTTTGTGTCGAAGAGACGTTATAAGTTTTTCAAAATTCAATATGATGGCTTCAAAATCGTGCCTATTATAAACAAAAATGACCAGTTTCTGCTATAAAGTTCTCTGTAGGACGTAATTTGAGTTTTTAAGTCTGACGTTTAGTGCCATATATAATTGATATTAGTTAAAATATGAGATGCTATCATAATTATCTTATTATTTGAAATAGCGACTTAAAAATGGAGCTTATTAACTACAAAAAGGACCAGTCTCTGCTATAAAGTTCTTTATAAGACGTTATTTGAATTATTATGTTCCACTTATAGTGCAATAAATAATTCATACTAGTAAAACTGTAAGATGCTATAGTGATTATCTTATTTTTTATAATGGTGGCTTCAAAATGGTGCCCATTATCTACGAAAATGACCAGATTCTGCTATGAAGTGCTTGTGATGAATA
Source organism: Copidosoma aretas (assembly GCA_030522625.1). Classification (NCBI taxonomy): domain Eukaryota; kingdom Metazoa; phylum Arthropoda; class Insecta; order Hymenoptera; family Encyrtidae; genus Copidosoma; species Copidosoma aretas. The sequence continues at coordinate 2,009 of JAPYYV010008221.1, read as the reverse complement.
AAATTATAATGACTAATCTTTAGGCTGAGTGGCACTTTTATGCTACTGCGCATGAAAAAGGAGTTTGCGATGGTCTAGGTGCTGTATGAATGAAAAAAGCAAGAAGAGCAAGCCCAAGAAAAACCAAACGCAGCATAACTAAACGCATCATCTATTTTCACTCTAAAGAAGAAACAATTCGACACAATGACAATCTTTTCTTCTCAGCAAACAAAAACATGCGAAAACTGCTAGATCTTTGACTAAAAGATTCACGGTAGTTCCACGTGTCCCAAATGTACAAGGTTGCATAGCATTTATACCGGCACTAAAAAATTCACATATAATCAAAAAACATTCTGATAGTACTATAAACGATAATATTATGCAATACTAAACATTTTTTTGGAAAAATTTGTATGAACTCAATAAGTGTTATCCAGTTCACGATGAATTTATTATGTAAAAGATAATTGAGAGAGTTATAATTCACTGTTACATGTACAGTAAATATTTTTTATATTTACTATTTTTTGTACTGACTAAGACATCTTAACACACCGGCTTCGTATGCTCCTTGTTTTGCTCTATTTTCAAACATCCGTCATTAATTTTAAAATAAGAATAAAAGCCTCTGTATGTACAACTATTATCAATCATTTATATAACTTTACGTACAACTTAGTATATCAAATTTAATAAAGCAGTTGGCAACAAAAACATGTTTTTTTTTCCAGATAATGGGCGCCATTTTGAAGCCGTCATTTTTAATAATAAGATAATAATAATAGCGTCTTATACTTTGACTAATATCAATTATTTATAGCTCTATACGTGGAACTTCACAACTCAAATCAGGACCTATGGAGCACTTTATAGCAGAAACTGGCTAGTTTTGTTTATAATGGGCGCGATTCTGAAGCCAGCATGTTGAATTTCCAAAAATTTATATTGGTCTCTTCGACATCAACTCTTAGTAACTATAATAAGCTTTTTACATATGTTACCAAACTTCCAAAAAAAATTTCTTTAAGAATTTTTTTGCTTAACCTGGTCATTTTACGAACTAATGGGTGCCATTCTAAAGTCTCCATGTTTCATTTCATTTTTAGCCAGACGACTTTCAGAAGCCTATATTAAGACTAATTCCGTAAGCTTTCAACCGATTCTCTAGGATACTCTTAATTTTGGGCAGAGCGCTGTCCGAGTTGACATGCAACATCCTATATACATATGTATATCTACATCTTGATTTTTTAATATTAGAAAACATTATTTAAATAATATGAAGTATTTTTCGTGTAGTAAAAAGTTAAGATTTTCGATTGCTAATATACTGCGATTAACAGAAAATAAACATTTTGATGATTTATACTGTTAATTTTTAATGCATTATTCATCTATTTACGCATAGTCCTTTTACATACTAAACACAAAACTATCTAAACATAACACTTATACGTGTTCAAAGAAAGGTGTTTATTACTTTCTCGCCATTTTAAATCAACCATCATGCATGCATACGACAGATCCCTGCTTAGCGACCTCAGAAACCTTTGCGAATCATATTTCGATTTATTTAATGAAAAAATTTATTTGTTTGTCTGCTATTTTAAATCAGCCATTTTCAATCTCCATATGTTGACCCCAGACTCGGATTCATGCAGCGACCTGAAAATTCCTGAATATAATATTTCGACATATTTTATGGTAGTTAATAATTTTTTGTTCACTATTTAAGATCAGCCATCTTAAATTATCATATTTTTACATCAGATTCTTATTTAGCAATCCCAAATATCCCAGAACATTACATTCTGTCGTATTTATTGATATTTTTCAATTTTTTTTCTGCCATTTAAAATCAGCTAGGGTGAACTACCCAATAGATGAACGGTTAAGGAAATTTTCGTATTGTATTGAAATATCTGTGAACTGATAATATTTAAGAATAAAAGGATTTTTTACTGCAATGCAAAAATATGTTGGAAATCATAAACAAATATAACAAGTAAGACATTATGTCTGAT